>JASDQU010099906.1:214080-237113 GCA_032191745.1 Picea mariana | reverse complement strand
AAATCAAGGTTGACAGCTAAAGCAGTCCTTAAGGTTTTGATTTCAAATTCCACAGGAAAGATGACACTTTTTCCATAAACTAATTCATAGGGAGAGAATCCTGTAGTATTTCTCCAGGTAGTTCTGTAGGCCCATAATGCTTCATGGAGCCTGTGAGACCGGTCCTTTCTATTTTCCTTCACTGTTTTTGTGAGAATGGATTTTATTACTTTATTTGTCCTTTCCACCTGTCCATTGGCTTGGGGGTGGTATGGTGTAGTCATTCTATGTTGAATATGGTATTTCTGAAGAGTGGCTTTAAAACCGTGAGAAGTGAAAGGAGGTCCCCCATTTGTAACTAATTCTCTCAGCACTCCAAACCTGATGAAGATGTCTTCAAATAGGAAATCTAGAACTGCTTCTTCAGTTGCTCTATGGAGTCTTTAGCGTCCACCCATTTGGTCATATAATATATGTATACCACTATGTAAATTTTTTGATTGGATGGGGGGTTAATGGGTCCTACAAAGTCTAAGGCCCATCTTTCAAATGGTTCAAGTACTATTTGGGGGTTTAATGGAATTTCATATTTATGATTAGGTTGGCCCATTCTTTGACAGCTATCACAAGCCTGAACATATTTCTTTGCATCTTTAAAAAGTGGGGGCCAATAATACCCCATCCTGAGAATTTTATGTGTTGTTCTTTTATCAGCAAAATGCCCTCCACAAGGGCCATCATGAAAAGATTTTAGTAGATCATAAACCTCATCTTCTGTAATGCACCTTCATATTTCTTGAGCAATTCCTGTGTGGAAAAGACACCCACTTATCTAACTATACCGAGCACTTTGTTGAATGATTCTTCTTTTCTCCCGGTGGGATAGGTGTGGTGGTAACTTCCCTGCAACCAAGTAGTTAGTGATGTTTGCATACCATGGTGAGTGAGAAGATACTACAAATAGATATTCATCAGGAAAGGAATCATCTACTAGGGTATCATCATCAGGTGTTAACCAAGAAAGGAAATCAACAACTACATTTTCTTTTCCTGGTCTATCTACAATTGTAATATCAAATTCTTGCAATAATAGTAACCATCTGGTGACTCGAGCATTTGTGATAGGTTTGTTCATTAGATATTTGATAGTTGAGTGATCAGTATGAATAAGAGTAGAGTAGCCAGTGATGTAATGTCAAAATTTATTAATAGCATATATAACTGCTAAGAATTCCTTTTCGGTAACTGTATAGTTAAGTTCAGCAGGAGTCATATTCTTGCTAATGAAGTAAATAGCATAAGGGAGATGATTTTCTTCTTGTCCCAAGACAACTCCTATTGCAGTATCTGAAGCATCAGAGAATATATGAAAGGGAAGTGTCCAATCGGGTCCTTTAAGAATAGGAGTTGTAGATAACTGATGTTTAAGTGTATTAAATGCTTCCTGGCAAGAATTAGTCCATTTGAATTCGACATTTTTCATCAGTAACATAAATAGGGGAGAAGCTATTTTGGAAATTTTTTTGATAAATCTTCTGTAGTATCCAGCATGTCCTAGAAAACTTCTTACCTCTGTTTGGGTTTTGGTAATAGGAATATTTTTAATGACTTGTATCTTGGATGGATCCACCTAGATTCCTTGAGATGAAATAAAATGTCCAAGCACTATTCCTTCACTCATCATCATATCACATTTTTCTTTACTTAAGGAGAGGTGGGATTATATACATCGTTTAAGTACTTTCTCAAGGTTTTGTAGTGCTTCCTGAAAAGAAACACCATAAGGGGTAAAATCATCCATAAAAATTTCCATAGAGTCATTAAACATATCAGAAAAGATTCCTATAACTGCTCTTTGAAAGGTTGTTGGTGCATTACATAGTCCAAATGGGAGAACTCTATAAGAAAAATTTCCCCAAGGGCTAGTAAAAGTGGTCTTATCTTGGTCTTGGGGTGCAATTTTGATCTGATTATACCCACTGAAACCATCTAAAAAGGAGAAAAAATTCTTCCCTGACAAACTATCTAACACCTGATCAATGAATGGTAATGGAAAGTGATCTTTTTGAGTGGCTTTATTTAAGGCTCTATAGTCTACACATACTCTCCATTTCCCATTTTTATTAGGAACTATTACCAACGGGGAAACCCATTCACTGTCCAATATAGGATATATAAACCCTGCATTGAGCAATTTTTTAAGTTCTTCTTTAAGGATTTCTCTTAAATTAGGGTTCATTCGTCGTTGAGATTGGAAGATCGGTCGACAATCTTCCTTGATATATATACGATGAGTACATAATTCAGGAGAGATTCCTTTCATATCTATATAGTCCCATGCGAATGCTTCTTTTTGTTCAAGAAGTAACTTCATTAATTAATCTGTTTCAACATCTGTCAGGTTGGGGTTTATGTTCAATGTTTTGCCAAGTTCAATTTCTACTGGTATGATTTTAGAAGAGATGGTGGCAGATGTTTGAGGTGGGTTTTCAGAGTTAAGGTTTTCCTGATTATTTGACTCCAAAAGTGCAGCTAGTTGGTTATGAGTTTCTGGAGTCACAGAGGAGGGTTCACAAATAAAATTATTAATTATTTCATCCTCAGTGGCATCTTTAAGGCTTAAGGCTTGTCCAATAGTTAATATGGGTTGAGTAAGTTGATCATCAAAGTCTAGCCATACAAAATTATCATTATTAATCAAGGGTGTAGCGTGAGGGTAAAGGGTAAGCTGTTTAGTCTCGTAACCATTGGAAATTGTCATTGAACCTGATCTACAACTGATAAAAGCATCTGTTGTGGCTAGCCAAGGCCTGCCCAAAATTAGAGGGTGGCCCCCCAACTTTGTTTTAGGTTGTAATACCACAAAGTTATCTAGATAATTCCAGGATTCCATTGAGATAATTAGGTCTTCAATGACTACCTCCGGTTTGAATGTGAAGCGGTCAGCTAATTCTAGGATAGTTGGGGTATCTCTGATTTCATTTTGCAATTGTAACAGTTGTGAGGTTTCCAGAGTCATAATATTGATAGCGGCACCTAAGTCTACCAAGACTTGAGGGATTATCATTTTTCCAATTTGCACTAAGACGATAGGGTGGCCGGGATCACCATATTTAACTGGGGGAACCTTACCTGACATTAGCGCAGACAAGTCACCCATGACATGAACTATCAGGGGATCTTTAATTTTCCTACCAAGTTTCTTAACACAAATATCTCCCATAGTCCTGGCATAAATTGGTACATCTCGGAGTGCTTTTAATAGAGGAATTTTGAAATAAAGATTTTGTAATTCCCCTAGAAGATAGAAAGTAGGTGGCTCATGAGTTTTCGTTAAAGCTAAATGCTCAGGAAATGGTGGTTTTTTTGTTTCAGCAGCAGTGTTAGAGGATTATTGTACCTCTTCAGGTACATCATGCTCTTTTGTTTCCTCTTTATCAGAAGAGGTAACATCAACTATGATAGGTTCTACTATTCTCCCAGATCGTAAATGAATATCGTTGCATTGCGTAGGGAGAAGAGAAAATGTAGGCTGGTTATGAATATCAATGCACTGCACAACTTTATTATTGGGGTTAGGGTTAGGTTGTACAGGTAGTTGGGGCCTCATTATTTGATTGTTTGGTGGGGTACCTGATGGTAAGGAGAGTGGTTGCAGAAATTGTGATTGAGGTAATTGGTTTGGGAATGGGGGTTGTTGTCCTCTCTAATTTGGATTCCATTGGTTAAGATACAATTGCTTTTGTGGAGGCCAAGGAGTCCACATTGATGGATCAACAAAGGGTGGGTTAGTTTGTTGCATGGGTGGGTAATTCATTTGATTTAGGTATTGCATTTGATTATAGGGAGGGTAATTCGTTTGATTAAAAGAAGGATAATTATTCCAATGATTAGAAGATGTAAATGGCATGTTAGGATTCATACCTTGTCCCCTCAGTTTCCATTTCCTTCTCTATGTCAATAGATAGACGACTACAGATTCTTCATCAGTTGGTTGTAATGCTGCCTTGATTCCAAGTAGAGAAGGGCATTGTTGAGTTTCATGATCTTTATCATAGATGGTGTAGATTGGCTTTTTATCCAATGGGCATTCCCTTCGTGGGTTCTTGTCTCTACATTTAGAACAAAATATGGATAGAGCTACTTCGGCTTCGGCTTGTTTCTTTTGAATCTGCAGGGTGTCAATTTGTGAGGCAAAAGAGCTTAACATTTCAGTTTTAAAACCTTCAAGTAAATTACCTATTTCTACTCTTGTTTCTCCCCCACTGGCTGATTTTTGAACTCTTGAAAATGTGGTATCCCTGCTATTTGATCTATTCCTTGAAGCTCCTCTTGAACATATTTTACATAGGTTAACAATTTCATCGTATGATTCTTTAGATATGTCCCCTTTTCCAAGCATATTCAGCATATCTAGACACTCATCCGTTACTCCTTTTAATAATATTGTTTTAAGAATGTCTTTACTTACATCGGGGTGACTGGATCTTTGTAGATTATATTGTAGCCTTTCTACAAAGTCCTTCAGATTTTCATCCTCTTTCTGTATCATCTTAAATAGTTCTTCCCTTTTTTCTCTTGTTCGGAAATAGTCCTAGTATTTATGCAAGAATTTTTGTTTCATATGGTCCCATGTTGTGATTACATGACCTCCAAGACTCATGAACCATCTTAGTGCATTTCCTTTCAATGTTGTTGGAAATAGCTTTAATTTTTTAGCATTGGAAATGTAAGCATAACTTTTTCATAATATGTCAAACTCAAGAAGGAATTCATCAGGATCCTCTGAAAATAAACCATGAAAGTTAGGTAGCGCTGAGAGTGGAATGTTCTTCATGGGAGCTACCCCTATAGGAAGATAACCAATAGGAAATCCTAATGTGGAAAAAGAGTTTTCATCATTTACCTCTCTTTCAGGACCTTCCTATTCTTCATGATGCAATTCTTCATTATACTCATCCATGTTTTCTTCTGTTTTCTCCCCTGCTACACTTGCTCTATCCTCAATGTTTCCTGTTGGTTTCTTGACTGTATGAGGAGTCCAAAACTCTTTCCCCATTTCAAAGTTTTCTTGAAAGGAAGGTTGGGACTTTGGTTTCCGAGAGTTTGGTCGTTGAGGAGCAGCAGATTCAGATTTTGATATAATCTCGTCAATATAAGTCTTTCTTCCACCCCTTCCTCTACCCATGCCACCTGTAGGGTCAATTTCTTTGGGGTCTCTATGTCCTCTCATGCAATATTTATATCTGAAAGAAAATAAGTGCTTTTGAAATCTATAATTACCTTCCCCGGCAACGACGCCAAAATGTTGGTCACTATAATTGCTTATTTAACTAAACAATCAAGTGCTACATAAATTGTCAACCCAGGGAAATCTGCATATTTCAAAGGTAATCACAAATTGTATATGCTCAATCTCAAAAGTAATCTAGAGTTGTAGTAAAAATACATTACTCACACTTTACATTGAACAAACTGAAGTTCTACTTTGAATTACAGGAAAACAACCTACCTATTGCAGAGTTCAAAGTTTAAAGAAATAATTATCCAAAGAATCCTAGATTACATTAATAAAATAACAACCTAGGAAAGAAATCCTTCAAGATGCTGCAAAGGGAAAGACCGACTATTCTATAACAGAGAATAGGACCCTATTCCCCAAGAAGGAATCTTCAGCACCTGTTTCCGATCATCCCACTTTCATGAACTCGTTGCTAATTGAAATGATTGACACACATTGAAGGCTAACTATCTCTTAATAGAGAACATGACCCTATTCCCCAAGCATGAATCTTCATCACCTGTCCCCGATTATCATGATTTCATAAATTCACCAAACATGATTGCTAACTAGAATGATAAACAACTACCCAAGCATGAATTATATGAAAACAATGTAACAACCAGTAAAGAAGAGTTTCAGCAAGACAGAGTTCAGTAAAGTAGTGTTTTAGAAAAACATAATTTAATCAAGGCATGAACATAAATAATACCAACACACAACAAAGATAATGGGTTAATCTTGTGAAGAAGGTGGGCCCTCCCTTCTCACAAGATTCCCCTGAAATGAGAGGAACTAGAAAGAAATTCTTAGAACAATCTTTTATTCATCTGTCAACTATGTCATGTTACAATGTCTAAAGTAAAACACGTCCTTCTATGTAAATCCTTTCTTATTCAAAAAGAAGGTCCTCTCTAATGATGATTTAGTCTTATTTAAAGAGGAGAATCCTCTCCATACAATTTGATCATCAAATTACATGTGTACATATGAATCCTATTCTTAGTCAGATCTATTTTCTATACTAGAATAGGATATCCCGGTCTCCCGTAACAGAATGTTATTACAATAGTTGAAAAGGTGTTGAGTGAGGTGTTGTTGTTGCATTTGGAGTAATAGATTCTTTATTTATCTTCTTGTTACTGCTGTTGTATGTTGTTTCAGCATCGCAAATTGCAGGTTGTTTCAGCAACGGGATTTGCGTTTTGACTGTTTTAGCAACTTGGTCTCACGCAGCAACGATGGTTAATTCTGGCTCAAGGTGCGGCTGTTGTGGTCAATATAACAGCTGTTTGAATTGTTGTTTCAGCATCGTAGACCACAGAGAGTGTAACAACTTCTTTTTTGTGAATTGTTGTTTCAACATCGTAGAACACAGAGAGTGTAACATCTTCTTCTTGTGTGAGTTGTTGTTTCAGCATCGTAGACCACAGACTGTTTCAGCCACAGGGTTTGCGTTCTTTGACTATTTCAACAATGAGCCTTTAAACGACAATGCTAATATGTAGTTCGAACTGTTTTAGCACTTATATATTTCTGGTCAATGGTTAAGTACGAGAGTAATGTAAAATTATATGCAAAACAAATTAAACATATAGTAAAGAGAAGAGATGGTATATACCTTTGGAAAGATAGGGTAAGGTGATAATGTGAGTTTAAATGTGAGTGAAAAAAGGATGTAATGGTAGCAAAAAGTGTGAGCAAAAAGGTACATTATAGGGTCCTAACAGAGAGATTCTACCAAGTGTCCCACCTTAGCTCATTGATTCACAATCATTGGATTTTACTAGTGTACCTTGGGATTCATTGACATCAATGGTGATTTCCCTTGCACTTGTTAACGATATTCACTAATGACCAGTAATCAAGTGGTTTCTACAATGTTCGACTTCAACACATGTATTTKCATGGTTATATTCGTACTATAGAGCGGTGGAGATGAAGGCACTGAATATTTTCTCACATATTCAGGTTGTGTTGGAGTATATCCAGTTTTTACTGTTGCATAGGTCCACATTGTATGTCTCATGGCTATGTTCAAATTTGAGTCTTTAACACATAGATCCATAGTGTATTTKTTTTTGCTATGTTTAGATTTGAGTCATAATGGCATGGATCCACAATGTATGTTTGGTGGCCATGAGCTGTATTACTTGACATGGATCTTCACATGTTGAGATTTATGCCTTGATTCATTTGTATTCTAAGTATGGGAATTCCTACCTCATTGATGATATATTATTGTACATTATTTCCTTGTTTGTTGGTAGGTTTCTAACCGACTGTTCCTTGTTCCCTACACACACTCAACAAAGTATTCTAGCTATCACTATGTTCTAACTTCATACTTTGGGGGGCTTTCTATTACAAAATATTTTCGTCACCCCTGTCATCGTTAATGATGTAAACCTATCTATTGCATTTAGAGGGGTTAGTGGCCTGGATTTATGAAGAAAGAAGGGATAAGAACTTTCCCTGAGAGAAGAAGTTGTATTTTCCTTTGTAAAAACCTTATTAAAGGGGATTTCTGCAAGTTGCACTATAGCGAGGGTACGAAAATGCCTAGTTTTCATAGGCTGCACAATAGCTAGGGTGAAGAAATTTTTTATTTTTGTAGGCTACACTATAGCTAGGCTGTAGAGTTTCAGCAGGTTTCACTATAGCTAGGGTGCAAAAATTCCTATACGTGGGAAAAATGAGCATCTTATCGATGCTTATAGAAGGATAAGATTCTATGGTGAGGTGGTCTTCGAGTGGTTTTGATATCACTCACTTTCATGATTTAGTGGAATCATCCTAACCTCCTCACCTTATTCTCTTCAACATATAAAAGGAGAGGATCTCTCATGGATAAAGTTAGCTTGAGATTGATAAAGTTGGAAAGTTCTTCAGCCTTTGAGATTAGATATTTGGCTTGAGATTGTTAGCTTGGCATGTTGGCTTTGATATTTTCTTTGTAAAGATAGATTGTGAGTAGATATCAGATCCATGGTCTCAAAATCCTTGGAGAAAGAAGTGTGTGGGAAGCAAGGAATTGTTGGAAGGAACCTTACGACATCAAGGAATATGGTTGTAATCTCTCTTCATATTATTTAATAAAATACAATGGCATGCTTCTTTCCCATAGAATTATTCTTATTTTATTTCGTAACTCCTTGATCATATGCATAGGTTGTCATTGAATATACTCTCTCTGCTTTCACTTTGGTTGGTTTGTGTCTCATTGCAAGATCAATATCACAAGAGCACTAGATCAAAACAGGAACAACAAAGACATAAGGAAGCGACACTTCAAGGTATGTCTCTTGTATTTTGTTCGATAGTGAATTCGATGATTGGAGCCTAGGGAAAGCACCATGTTCCTTCTTGTTTTGTTCTATATCTAGGTGGATCTAGGGGGGTTGATTTGTGTCTGCACTTAACAATTAGCTTGATAAAAAAATTGGTTAATTGTTATCAAGCTAATTGTTAAGTGCGGACACAAATCAATCCCCCTAGATCCACCTAGTTCTAGAATAAAAAAAGACAGAACATGGTGCTTTCCCTAGGCTCTAATCATCAAATTTACTACTGAAAAAAAGATGATAGACATACCTTGAAGTGTCTCTTCCTTATGTCTTTGTTGTTCCTGTTTCACTCTGGTTCTCTTGTGATACTTATCCTGCAGTGAGACACAAACCAGCCAAAGTGAAAGAAGAGAGAGTATATTCAATGACAACCTATGCATATGATCAAGGAGTTATGGAATAAAATAATAATAATTCTATGAGAAAGAAGCATTCCACTGTATTATATTAAATAATAGGAAGATATATTACAACTGGATTCCTGGATGTCGTAAGGTTCCTTCCAACAATTCCCTTCTTCCCACACACTTCTTGAACCAAGGATTCTGAGACTATGGATATGATAGCTACTCACAATCTATCTTGACAAAGAAAAGCTCAAAGAAAACATGACAAGATAACAATCGCAAGCCAAATTTCTAATATCAAAGGCTCAAGAACTTTCTAACCCAATCAAGCTCATGCTAACTTTCTCCATGAAATCTCCTCTCCTTTTATAAGTTGAAGAGGATAAGGTGAGGAGTTTAGGATGATCCCGCTAAATCATGAAAGTGATTAAGATCCAAACCATTCGAAGGCCACCTTACCATAGAAGCTTCTCCTTCTAGAAACATCGAGAAGATGCTCATTTTTCCCATGTACATGAATTTCCGCACCCTAGCTATAGTGCAACTTGTGGAAACTCTGCAGCCTAGCTATAGTGTAGCCTGCAGAAATCAAGAATTTCCTCACCCTAGCTATAGTGTAGCCTATGGAAACCTAACATTTCCACACCCTAGCTATAGTGTAGCCTATGTAAATCCTCTTTAATAAGGTTTTTACAAAGGAAAATACAACTTCTCTCAGGGAAAGTTCTTCTCCCTTCTTTCTTCAGGAATCCAGGCCATTGACCCCTCTGAAGGCAACATATAGGTTTACATCATTAACGATCATAGGGATGACGAAAATAATGTGTAACAATTTATGCACTTTTCACACAGTGCAACATGATCTGTTGGGCTTCCTTCCCTGGTATTATTTTGCACCATATATCCTTCCTCGGTATTGAATCTTATCTCGATTAGTCTCCTACATTGTTTCCACTCTTCCATGTTTTCTTTGCGTGTCTCCCACCATCTTGTTGGGGTTGATTTCAATATAATGTCCAGTTCTATTAGCCTCTATTGCTCTGGTACACATGCCTCAAATGTATAAACAATTTTTATTATATATTTCAACCTTTCATACTTAGTTGGGTTGCATAATTCTATTCCAATCCAACGTACTAATTTGGTCATGCGTGCACATCGTCATTTTGAGACTTCATGCATTCTATGTTGCCAATTTCTAGATATGATTTGAAATATGATGTGGATTAAATGATGCTTCTCCAACACTGTGCACTATCTACATTGGGGTTAACATAATCATCTATCCTCGCAGTCATGTTGTACAAGTTATCAATTTCATCAACCTTTGTTTCTTCTATGTACCTCCTTCCTTATTTTGGGACTAAGGGCACATTAAATTGCAGATCTCCTACTTCAAATATCATCTCTCTCCTTTTAAATTTGAAAATTTCTTGGTTATCGAAGGCCCATTCTAGTCCCATTAACGTTGGGTATGGCTGACTTTCATCCATGATCTTGATAAATTCGAATTCTACGATGTTGCGCACTACATCTATATTCACAGGTATTATTGTTAGTCTGCTAATAGGTATTATTTTGTATTGATTGGATAGTATCAATTGGATGGGTGACCAAACTAAATTTTGTTTCCCCATAATATCATATGTCTTGTTAGGTATCATGTTCACATCGGACCCTAAATCAAAGGTTACATTATCTATGTTGTATTCTCCAATCTATGCATTGAACCTGAATTCTTCGTTGGTTCTTTTATTTCACAGTAGTTGCTTCATTACTTTGTTTTCAGTAGGGACTCCCTTTCCTTGAGCATAATGACTTATCATAGACCATAATTTATGCAATACCTTTTCATCTTCGATCCACCCCGGTCAACTTTTAAAATTTTTTCCTAAGGTGCTTACCTTCTCTAGTGATCCTTTAGTCATGGCATGATCATCGATGGAATCATATCAAGCATATATGGTACAGAATATGTTAATGATTCCCAATATTATCACAATATTTCCTCCCTTGGCCTTTAATAGGTTTGTTTTTCATCTCGTGGGTTGAATGTTGGTATAGGTATTGTTGAATTCTTTACCCATTGCTCAACCTGCTTCCCTCCATTGGTTGGATCTATCATTTTTTTGGTTCCTCTGTGTGTAAAGAATGTGAGTTTGGATCTTTCATCCCTTATCTTAGCTATGATATTTTGAATGTTTGGGTTTTGGTTTTTATTCCCTCCAGCCTTCCATTTTTCCAGCAGTTGTGGACAGTCCTTTGTCTGATGTTCTAACACCCAATAATAAGTACATGTTGTGAAATGATTTTGGAAATACCTCACTAGGTGTCCTGGATGGTTACAATTATATCAAATTATGGGGCCCCATTCTCCTCTTTCAAAGTTTTATCTACTTGGAACCCTACCGAATCATCCTTGGTTTCCTTGATTACATCTTCTTGGAGTATTATACTACCCTCCCCTTTCTATCACAACATTGTCTTCTTGAATTATATACATGTCTTATGTGCATTCCTTCATCATATCAAATGTTCTGCATTCCTTGTCTTCATGTCCCACTAATATTCAAAAACTATAGAATAAGATTCTTCGGGTACTATGATATTTCTGTAATAGCTGGCACTCCTGGGGGTTATCTCCCCATTTCTTTCATATCTTGCAGTATCCTCCTCTTAGAAATGAAACCTCTTGTAAATGAAATAGAGGAAACCGATTGAGGCAATGACATGAAGGATGCACCAGAAAAAGGGCCAACATATTAGCCTCTGCAACACTTACCTCAAAAAGGAAGGAAATGGTATGACCAAAGCACAAGGTCATATGTGCAGAAGAAGAAAAAGGATGAAAAGACACAAGTTGTTTATGCACTAACAGATGACAACATGGACAAAATTGGATGTGAAATAAAGGACATCGTGGAAGAAGTCCTTGAGGAGACAACAAAGAAACAAGAAGCAATACAAAAAAGGGTGCAAGATGAATGTTTGAGGATACAACAATTATTGCAGAATGTTTGATTGGAATTTGTGCAAGGAGGATACACAACCAAAGGAGGCATAGGAGTGGAAGAACAGACCGAAGTATCAACATAGATGACAACAGAGAGAAAAGTACTCAAGATCCTAGTATAGACAGTCAGTTTATTAAACCTTGAAGTAAAGGAGAATTTGCAAAGCCTAAGTCACACATACTTATTCATATCCCATATGATAATGCAATTACTATAGGGTTTGCACATCATGATCACCCAGGAAATATGGTTTCAGGTAGACACTGCATCCAAGGAGTTGCAAAACGTAGAAGTCAAGAAGGAAGAACTGCAGAAATAGTACACCACTGCACTCCATGAAAATTACGTAGTAGAACAAGGAGTGTAACTTGCATGCAAGGAGAAGAGTGAAGAATGTTGGATTACTAAGAGGGGGGTGGGGGGTGAATTAGTAATAGAGAAATTTAATCCTTTTCCACCATAAAATGCAAGTGTTATATCAATGTAGCATTATCATCCAATAGTTGCAAATTAAATAAACAATGAACAAATGAGAAATGATACACATACATAGTACAATAGTGTTTTATGTAGAAACCCAAAGTGGGAGAAAACCACGAAATGCTTTTTCTTATATGTCTTTAAGAATTAAATTCATTGGAAGCACCAAATTCCTTTGTTTTTGAGCTACAATTGGATGGAGGCTCCAAACCCTTAGTTTCTTAGGATACAACCTGAGGGAAGCTCTAACTCCCCAATTCTATGCCTATAACCAAAAGGAGGCTAAAACCCCCTATGTTCTTTGGCTACAATTGGAAGGTGCCTACAATCAATTGTCCTTGACCCGTCCAAATTCCCTGAAATAAAAGTAGAATGATGGAACCACTGTCACACTATCATTGTGAGATATACTGTTGTAAACCTTTACCAATCAACGTGTAATCAAACTGTACCATAAATAAGTGCATCAACCATGCACCAACCTGCATCAAACAATGTGTAATCAACCTATACCATAAACAAGTGCATCAAACATGCACTGAAATATACCTCAACTTGTACCATCAATGAGTGCATACACCATGCACTAAATATGTATCAATCATGCATCAAATACACATAAACTATGACTCATCCAAATGTACCAACATCATCAACTATACATCTCATGTGTTTGCCAACTCATCAACTACTTGTCTCAAACATGTACCCAACATGTACCTCAAACATATACGAAATACATGTACCAATATAACCATCAATATTTCTCTATCAATACATCACACTATCCATAACCAAAATACCATAAACCATTACATCAAACCATGTGCCACAACCTCACTGTTATACAACCTCTATCTGTATCATACCTCAACCAAAATCCCTCGTCAATTTCATCATCAAAATATGATTTGTAACTCTGTAATAGACCTAGTCTATATGATCACATACCTGCAAGCCTTCCTTAATTTTAATGAAAAGAGACTAGCATTTTATCAAACTTTACTTTAGTCTTACATTAATAATTTTGGATTAGTCAACCACCCTAACTTGAAATAATCATAACTATGCACCCGTAATGAATAAATATATGAAAATGGTACACAATGTTCTTCAAAGTCATTTGTGCAAATCCTCCATATTTCACTACTTCTAACCTCTCGTAAAAGGAGTCATAGCAAAAATGGCATACCTTCTTGAATTCTGGCTTACTGTAGAGATCGAAATTGTAGAGAATTAACTGCATGGAATATTTGATGTATAGATATGAAAAATGGTATAAAACACACTAAGGATTGTACTGTAACCAATACATTTTGTCTTACTTAATTTGGATCTGTTATGAAGAAGTTATGACATTTTTACCCGAAACACTTGTTTTAGATTAGTTTCAGGACTAGCCACAAACCCTATTTTCCATGGAGTGTAACTCCAAAAGTAAAACAACCCAAAAGATGAATTTTTTGTCACAACTACTTGCATATGTTTCATCAACAATCTCTCATGTTCACAGTCTGAATCATTCTTGAAAACATGTTATTGCAAAAATGGTGAGATGACCTGTAAATAACATACCTTAGAAAGCATCATCAAAAGAATTTATCATCCCTTGAATTTCAGCCTTCTTTACTTCACCCTCCCTCTGAAATTAGGATTATATATCCTTTGGCTACCTCATTCACTTATAGATATTCAATATGCTTAAGTGTAATTAAAAATGAGATACCTTTTCCTCTTATTTATACTTCTTCTTCAAGCTTCTGAACCTCTTATTATTTCTTCATTATCTGAGAGTTCATGACTTGTTTTGGACATTTCGGTTCTTCAAGAAGAATTTTTAATGTGATTATTTCTTCTTCAATTCCTTTCTCTTCTTGAAAAAAATTTGCCTCAAGCTAGTTTAGATCATTAGTTCTTTGCTTAAGATGATCAAGCAATATCTTCTCTCTCATTTCAGCTTCTTCCTACTGTGTTGTTATGTTGGCTTTGAAATACTTCTTTTGATATTCAATATTTTCTTCGATCTTTATGTCTTATTCTAGATGAGTTATTAAGTTCTCAATGACCTATTGGGATTCTTTAAAAGTGTGAACACTTTCCTTTTTTTTTATCAATCCTTTCTTGAGTGAAATATTTTCTTCTCTTAGTTCATCTAAACAACTAGTGAATTCTGCTTCATAATTATCTTCCTTTTCAATTAGTTTTTCTATCTCATTTCTTTCATAGAATTATATTTCAAGATGTCCATGTTTTTCACAATTAAACAAAAACAACATACCTCTGGTGATTATGTACTCTTCATCTTATGAATCTGTTTGACATGGTGAACATAATTCTTCTTGATATGTATATGCATCTTCTTTGGCATTTTCGGAATCTGTGATGGGTGAAGAATATATGTCATGTAACTTATCCCATAGTTATTTGGCTGATGAAAATTTACCAATATTTTCTCTTACCGAATTAGGTAATCCTTCCCAAATGAAATCCATTGCTATTTATCTATTCTTCTTCAATTCCTTCTTGGATGAAGTCTTTTCCCTTTTTGAACTATCATATCCCATAATAGTTGATAGCCAAATATAATGTCTGTGTGCCTGTAAAAATACTTTTGTCTTTCTGCTCCACATCTCATACTTTAAACCATTCTGACCATTAAACATTGGTACTCCATTCTCAGAATAATCCATGATTTCCTTCCAGTGTTTAAATTGTTTCCTGAAGGAACCGGCTTTGATACCAATTCTTGGAATACTGAGAAGGGGGGTTAATCAATAATAGATAAATTTAATCCTTCTTCAACATAAAATGAAAGTGTTATATCAATTTAGAATTATCATTCAATAGTTGTATAGTAAATAAACAATGAACAAATGAGCAATCATACACATACATAGTACACCAGTGTTTTACGTGGAAACCCAAAGTGGTAGAAAACCACATAATGATTTTTCTTATATGTATTTAAGAATTACATTCATTGAAAGCATCAACTTCCTTTTTTTTCCAACTGCAACTGGAAGGAGGATCGAACCCCCTAGTTTCTCAGGCTACAACCTAAGGGAAGCTCTAACTCCTCAATTCTCTGGATACAACCAAAAGGAGGCTACAACCGCCTATGTTCTTTGGCTACAACTGAAAGGTGTCTACAACCACCTTTCCTTTCCCCATCCAACCACCCTAAAATAAAAGTAGAATGATTGAACCACTATCACACTAAAATTGTGAGATATATTGTTGTAAACATGTACCAGTCAACCTATACCATAAACACGTGCATCAACCATGGATCAACCTGTACCAAACAACCTGTAATAAACTTGAAACATAAACAAGTGCATCAACCATGAAGAAACCTATACCTAAACATGTACCATAAATGCGTGCATCAACCATGCACCAAATATGTACCAATCATGCATGAAATACCAATAAACTATGAATCATCAAGATGTAGCAACATCATCAACTATACACCTCATGTGTGTGCCAACTCATCAACTACTTGTCTCAACCATGTAACCAACATGTACCTCAACCATATACCAAATACAGGTACCAATAGAAATGTCAAAATGTGTCTAGAAATACATCACACTATCCATAACCAAATACCATAAACCATTACATCAAACCATGTGCCACAACCTCACTGTTATACAACCTCCATCTGTAACATACCTCAACCAAAATCCCTCATAAAATTCATCATCCAAATCTGATATGTAACTCTGTAATTGACCTGGTGTATATGATCACATACCTGCAAACCTTTCTTAACTTTAACAAAAAGAGACTAGCATTTTATCAAACTTTACTTTAGTCTCACATGACTAATTTTGGATTAGTCAACAACCCTAACTTGCAATAATCATAACTATGTACCTGTAATGAATAAAGATTTGAAAATGGTAAAAAATGTTCTTCAGTGTCTTTTATGCAAGTCCTCCAGATTTCCCTACGTGGAACCTCAAAGAAAAGGATTTATAGCAAAAATGACATACCTTGTTGAATTATGGGTTATTCTAGAGATCGAGCTTGTAGAGAATTCCCCACACAAAATATTTTCTTTATAGATATGAAAATCATAGAAAACATACTATGTAATATAATTTAAGAAATACATTTGGTCTTACTAAATTTTGATCTGTTATGAAGAAGTTATGATGTTTCTACCTGAAACACATGTTTTAGACTAGTTTCAAGACTAGCCATAAACCCTATTTTCCACAGAGTTTAACTCCAAAAATACAATGCCCACAAGCGAAATTTTTTTATCACAACTACTTGGATATGTTTCCTCAATGACGTCCCAATTTCATGGTATGAATCATTCTAGAAAAATAATTATTGCAAAAATGATGAGATGACCTGTAAATAACATACCTTAGAAAACATCATCAAAATAATTTATCCTCCTTTGAATTTTGGCCTTCTTTACTTCACCTTCTATCTAAAATTAGTCTTAGATATCCTTTGGTTACCTCATTAACTTGTAGATATTCAATATTCTCAAGTGTAATTAAAAATGATAGACCCTTTCCTCTTAATTACACTTTCATGTAGTTTTCTCAAGGGCTTACCTTCTAACCATCTTAACCCACTTTCCTTATTTTAGGGATAACCCACTTCTAACCACTTGTCCACTTAGTAATTTATCCATTAAATTTGTTATTTAAATAATTTCTCATGTATCCACTTTGACTTATAGTACACTCATCACTTCACTTTACTATTTAAATTAACTTCTAGCCATCTTAACCTACTTTCCTTATTTTAGGGCTAACCCAATTCTGACCACTTGTCCACTTAGTAATTTCTCCATTAAATTTTTTATTTAAATAATTTCTTTTGTATCCACTTTGACCTATAATACACTCCTTACTTCACTTTATTATTTAAATAATTTCTTCTTTGCAACCACTTTGACTACTTTGACCTTTTGGGGCTTCTAGATGACTCATGAGGCTTCTCCAAATTCACACGGGTATAACTCTCTAACCATGAGGAGTTATGTGGCATTCCACATACCTCTATAAATGACATGAAATTTAATATCTATGTAGAATAGAATTACCTTCAAATATATTAAAACACATACCATTATACATCAAACAAACTTGGGTCCATTACCCAAACCTTTGTTCTACCAGAATTGGCTACCAGACTTTCTTCAAGGGTTGAAATCAATGAAAACCAACCCAAATAATCAACAAATAAGAGGGACAAGACGATAAATCCAGGATAGAAGAGAGTGAAGCGGAAGGAAAGATTTCCAAAGAATTGACAAAGAAGGAGGAAGTTGGACATATGGAACAGAAAGTGCATGCAACACTCCAAAAAATATACAAGGAGGTCCCAAAAGTACCAATGGTGGTAGAGGCCATGTTAGAGAAAAAAGTAGTAAACATTAGTGAAGCTATCAAAGTCCTTCACACAAAAATCAAGGATTTGGATGTGCATGCAACACCAAGGACAACACTGGAAGAAAGAGCACAAAGGAAGAGGGCTACACAAACACTAGTAGAAGATATCAAAATATGGGAACATGAATGCATAAATATGTGTGACACAGACATAGAAATTTGGATAGTTCTTAAATCCACTCCATAACTAAAATCATTGGAATATAGGCTGAGGAGTAAAGAGGAAGTGCAACATGCACTAAACATGTGAACATGTTGGCCCCAGAAGAAAGAATGTCAATGATATTGGCTAACATGCAACTATATAGCATAGTGTAATAAATGAAGGAAGAGTAGAGGAGGAAAATACATAACTGGAAACCACTATAAGTCAAATCCATCAGAGTGCTAGAAGAATTAGCCACCATACAAAGCACCATGAAATTAGCAATGTAAGACACTGAAAAAAATTATTATAGTAACTATGAAAATGATGGAGGATAATGTGGAAAATGAAGCTGAAATCGTATTAGTAGTACAAAAAACAAATGATAGTCTCCATAAATTCACCATGGCATGGAAAAATGTGACACAACATGCCTAAGTGGCTCAAGATGAGACACAAGTGAGTGTTGGTAGCCTGTTGGGCAAGAACACTTGGGAGAATAAGAGTGAGAAGAGATGAGGTACAGGGAAAAACCATAGGATCAAGAAGAGTAATAAGATCAATAGGATCAATGAATAAGAGAGAAGAAAGAGGAGAATATAGGTGGAATGAAAGAATGGCTAGCACAAAATCTTGGAAAACTAGTCAAGTATGAGTTGTATCCAGATGATAATGAGTTGTCACCAAATGAGCATGAGTGGTAGCGAACTCATTATGAGATGGAAAAAACCCTGAAGAAAATTTATAAAATATGTAAAAGACCTGGGAGGTGGAGGTAGAGATATTCAAGAACCTCTAAGAAGACTCTTAGTAGTGGTTGGTGTTGTAGGATATTACGTGTGTATAGATGTTGCCAACGTAAGAAGAGTATTTTGTGTATTGAACATCAATTGTAGTGTAGAGTTCAAGAATAATTCCATAAATATAATAAAGAAGAAAATACTTTTTGGATGTATCCCAGGAGGGGGTGAACCACGGTAACTATGTGTCTAATTGTGTTGTCGAATGATTATTCATGTTTGTATTGTGATAAATATTGAATTTACTATGGATGAATGTTTATCTTTATTGATATTGTTGATATATTACTAAGCAATAGATTTAATTGTATGTTTAACCACTAAGTGACATGGATATGGAATGATATGCATATATAATTAAGTAACAAGGATAGGTTAACTAGGATCTAGTGCACGAAAGGATCATATAGGCATGATAGAGTGTGTCTCACTTCTTTCCCTCACTATTGTGGAATATTGGTTCCTATAGTCTCCATAAGGATACCTCAGGTGAGACTTCTCCTGCTTGTAGGTGATTCCGAAAGGTCCAGTATTCGTAGGGTTCTTATGGACTATGTACCTTGAACCCAGGGTCTTGAACTTATCTGCACACATGCCAACACTTGTACATGTGTTTTCATCCTTTTTCTCTATAAGGAATAGTTCTATCCATAAAAATGTGGTACTCCAATCATAGTGTATTCCACTATCACTTATACATCAACCTATCACTATCACTATCACATCAACCTGTCATTGCCACTATCACATTAACCTATAATTGATGATCATCCAGTCATCCAACCTATCACTGTCTTTGTCACCATCACTGTCACTATCACTGTCACTGACACTGATATGACATCATCAACCATCTATAACTAGATCCACTTACATGGATACTAAAACCATCACCATACCATGTACATCAACCATGTACCAAAACCTCATCCATGTACATCAACCATGTACCAAAGCCTATACCAAATCTTGTACATCAACCATGTACCAAAACTTGTACCATACCATGTACATCAAACATGTACCAAAACATGTACCATACCATGTACATCAAGATATATTATAAATAATGTACTATGATGTTAATAACCAAATATCAAAATACCATAAAAATCTCATAATAAGTACTCTATGCCTTGAAAAAGAGATAAATTAAAATAATAACCCTCTTCAAGGGGGAAAACTCCTTTTACATTACATGAATTTTGATGCAGACCCCCTACCACTTCCTCTGTAGGGTCCGCTGACCTCTCGGTATTTGGATCGTTCCAAAATTCTAAGCCGAAATGGCTCTTCGAGCTCCTCCTGGAACCCTTTGAACGAATCCACAGTTCCCTTCACCTCCTTTCACGGGTCTTGAGAAAACCTATGCACGCGCTCAACTTTCAGCCCTCATCTCTGTTCTGAACCAACTCACCTTTCGTGTTTCGGGGTTTCAGGACTCCTACATGCGAGCTCTCCCTGGCTCCTTGTCTTTCAAATTGCCGAAACCCAAAAAAGGGTTGAGGTTCTTAGATACTCCCTTAACCTCTCTCCATGTGATCAATTCCTTGTGACCATGTGTTAATGCCAAAAGGTGACTTTTGTGGTTCGAGACTTCGACATTCAAGAGTCTCATTTCTTTACCTCTTGAAACCCTGAATCTTGGTCCTTCCCCAAACTAGATTCGACGGTCCTACGTCCTCCTCAATCGATGACTACGATAGTTTCATGATTTTGTGAGTTAGGACTCCACATCTCTTGACTCCTGTCCTCTCAAACACCTGGGTCCCGAAATGCTTAAATGACGGTCCATGACAAAGTGCTACCGACTTTTGTGATTCGGGAAACCACGGTGCAAGCGTTCCCCCTGTCCTCTGTATTTCGAATCCTCAGTTTCGTAAATGCTGAAATCTCTCTGCTGAGAGATCAATGGTCCATGTCCCTCTTGAACCAATGTCTATGATTCCACTGGATAGATGGCCTACATCCTTTCAGAGATTTCCCTAAAACCTTGACTGCTCGCCACGTGTCTTCCTTAATGGATGGTCCTAGTCCTTTCGTGAATTATCCCTTTCATGACTTCAATGACTCTTCACTCTCAATATCCCGGTGTTCGAATCCCTAAATTCCTGAAATGTCTCAGATCTTATCGAGATTTCATGAACCGAAAGTTTGGAACTCTCAATTCCAAAATCACAGCCTCCTTTGCTTCCCGGACCCCGAAATGTCGAAATGCCGAAATGTGCTCAACTCCAAAGACACGTTGCGTTTTGCGACTTCGAGGTTTTCAATGCAAAGTGACCTAGCTCCTTGTCATCAGAAATGACGAAATGTAAAAATTCCACTCCAAAGGGGAATCATCGGCTCTTGTTGATTCTCATCCAATGGCCACTACTCCTCCTGAGCTTTATTTCTCTGAAACTCAAAGGTTCCTTCGAACTCTGCAACCTCTTGCAGGAACTTTGCATGAAATGGTGCTATCTCTTCTGAGCTTATCTATGGCTATGACCTCAAAGTCTCTCAGCATCTCTTGCTCCTTCCTAAGCATGTGCTCCTTCCCTTCCCCTTGGAATATTTTCAAATTTTCAAAGGCCTCGACCTTTGCTTCATCTACAAGCTCAATTCCTTTGGATATTGCCTACGTTTTAGGAACGCTATCCCTCCTGAGCTTTGTAGACTGTGAAACATAAAAGGATTTCTCAATATTCTTCTCACTCTGTTGGTACTTGGTGCGCTAAGGCACTATCCTTCCTGAGTTTTGTTTACCCGAGCCTCTAGGGGACTCTCCCTTCTATGTCCTCAAAGGGAAATCTGGTGTCCTCCTGATGACCTTCTGCTCAATTCCTCCTTGCTGAGCATAAAAAAGTATTCAGTAACTCTATGAGTGTCTCTCCTTGACACTTCTCTTTCCAACAAAACTTGAAAAGAGTCCTTCTATGCACTCTATGCAACTGCTCAATTCCCTACTGGTAGAGATTCCACAGAATCCTCAATGATTCTTTTTTCTCTCTGAACTCGAAATAAAATTCTTTTGTGCACTCTATGCACTTGGTAAATACCCTCTTGGCAGAGCTTCATAGAACTTCAGACATTCTGCCTTCTCTCTATTCCCTCATCTACATAGTTCAACCTCCAAGGTGTTCAACAACCTTGAGGTTTCTCCTTGAGTCAATGACTCCAGTTGGCATGCCCTTCTGGCACGTCTTTGTCTGAACTCTGCAGAATTCATATGTGCACTCCTTACCCTAGCTTGCATAACTCATAGTATTTTTTCATGCAACCTCTTGCATGAAGCCTCAAAGAACCCAAACCTAGAATCAAAGAACTCTTAGATAAGAAAATCTATCTATCCCTACAAATGCACATCTAACATACATCTACAACATATCATCAACACATAAAGACATCCATTCATGAAATCACAAACACATGAACAACAACATGCAGAAAAAAATGCTATGATTGTATTTATATGAAATGTCTCTTTACAATGTGAGATCGGACTGCAACAGAGTCACGTCTTTCTCTCTTCTCTAACCTATTCTCTCCTTTTCCATCCTCCATCTAGATACAAATAAGATATTTTTTACAAAGAGGGGATCATTGAGCTCTTCCCTCCATCTCACCAACTCTCATTAATTTACATTCAATTACATTGAATGGCTATCTAGTTCGAATCGGATCTACATATCAGCCTTACAACCATTTAAGGCAACCATTATCTAAAGCCTATGCACATGCATGGCTTTTTGCTCTTCGGCCTTACAACATTTAATACAATTTCAAAATTTGAAATTTGAAAGAGAGAGGGTTGGGCCTCTCCTCTCCATTGAATGTGTGCTTGATGTGCTGGATGGCTGGCACTTGATGACGTTGGAGTGATGCTCCTGCATCAAATTTATAAATAGAAGATGATTGTTCGTGCTCTTTTCGTCAATGTGTGAGCAAAAAGTGAGCACTTACATGCCTAGTTGGGCTCTTCTAGTCATGACAGCTGCAATGAAAAAGGTTAGAAAGAAAACAATAAAGCTATTAACAAGAATTAAGCAAAAACTAAATAACAACATGAGCATAAAAACAAAAAACTAAAAACAAGTGACAATGGAACAAGTTCACCAATAGATAGGCTGATCTGATTAGTGAAATCCAGAGATACACAAAGGGGAAAGGGGACTTGGGTCCCTTCCTTCTCCAATGGAAGGCTCTTGAGGCCCTCAAGTAGATGCTCTCCT
>JASDQU010099906.1:188317-214060 GCA_032191745.1 Picea mariana | reverse complement strand
TGAAATCTCTCTGCTGAGAGATCAATGGTCCATGTCCCTCTTGAACCAATGTCTATGATTCCACTGGATAGATGGCCTACATCCTTTCAGAGATTTCCCTAAAACCTTGACTGCTCGCCACGTGTCTTCCTTAATGGATGGTCCTAGTCCTTTCGTGAATTATCCCTTTCATGACTTCAATGACTCTTCACTCTCAATATCCCGGTGTTCGAATCCCTAAATTCCTGAAATGTCTCAGATCTTATCGAGATTTCATGAACCGAAAGTTTGGAACTCTCAATTCCAAAATCACAGCCTCCTTTGCTTCCCGGACCCCGAAATGTCGAAATGCCGAAATGTGCTCAACTCCAAAGACACGTTGCGTTTTGCGACTTCGAGGTTTTCAATGCAAAGTGACCTAGCTCCTTGTCATCAGAAATGACGAAATGTAAAAATTCCACTCCAAAGGGGAATCATCGGCTCTTGTTGATTCTCATCCAATGGCCACTACTCCTCCTGAGCTTTATTTCTCTGAAACTCAAAGGTTCCTTCGAACTCTGCAACCTCTTGCAGGAACTTTGCATGAAATGGTGCTATCTCTTCTGAGCTTATCTATGGCTATGACCTCAAAGTCTCTCAGCATCTCTTGCTCCTTCCTAAGCATGTGCTCCTTCCCTTCCCCTTGGAATATTTTCAAATTTTCAAAGGCCTCGACCTTTGCTTCATCTACAAGCTCAATTCCTTTGGATATTGCCTACGTTTTAGGAACGCTATCCCTCCTGAGCTTTGTAGACTGTGAAACATAAAAGGATTTCTCAATATTCTTCTCACTCTGTTGGTACTTGGTGCGCTAAGGCACTATCCTTCCTGAGTTTTGTTTACCCGAGCCTCTAGGGGACTCTCCCTTCTATGTCCTCAAAGGGAAATCTGGTGTCCTCCTGATGACCTTCTGCTCAATTCCTCCTTGCTGAGCATAAAAAAGTATTCAGTAACTCTATGAGTGTCTCTCCTTGACACTTCTCTTTCCAACAAAACTTGAAAAGAGTCCTTCTATGCACTCTATGCAACTGCTCAATTCCCTACTGGTAGAGATTCCACAGAATCCTCAATGATTCTTTTTTCTCTCTGAACTCGAAATAAAATTCTTTTGTGCACTCTATGCACTTGGTAAATACCCTCTTGGCAGAGCTTCATAGAACTTCAGACATTCTGCCTTCTCTCTATTCCCTCATCTACATAGTTCAACCTCCAAGGTGTTCAACAACCTTGAGGTTTCTCCTTGAGTCAATGACTCCAGTTGGCATGCCCTTCTGGCACGTCTTTGTCTGAACTCTGCAGAATTCATATGTGCACTCCTTACCCTAGCTTGCATAACTCATAGTATTTTTTCATGCAACCTCTTGCATGAAGCCTCAAAGAACCCAAACCTAGAATCAAAGAACTCTTAGATAAGAAAATCTATCTATCCCTACAAATGCACATCTAACATACATCTACAACATATCATCAACACATAAAGACATCCATTCATGAAATCACAAACACATGAACAACAACATGCAGAAAAAAATGCTATGATTGTATTTATATGAAATGTCTCTTTACAATGTGAGATCGGACTGCAACAGAGTCACGTCTTTCTCTCTTCTCTAACCTATTCTCTCCTTTTCCATCCTCCATCTAGATACAAATAAGATATTTTTTACAAAGAGGGGATCATTGAGCTCTTCCCTCCATCTCACCAACTCTCATTAATTTACATTCAATTACATTGAATGGCTATCTAGTTCGAATCGGATCTACATATCAGCCTTACAACCATTTAAGGCAACCATTATCTAAAGCCTATGCACATGCATGGCTTTTTGCTCTTCGGCCTTACAACATTTAATACAATTTCAAAATTTGAAATTTGAAAGAGAGAGGGTTGGGCCTCTCCTCTCCATTGAATGTGTGCTTGATGTGCTGGATGGCTGGCACTTGATGACGTTGGAGTGATGCTCCTGCATCAAATTTATAAATAGAAGATGATTGTTCGTGCTCTTTTCGTCAATGTGTGAGCAAAAAGTGAGCACTTACATGCCTAGTTGGGCTCTTCTAGTCATGACAGCTGCAATGAAAAAGGTTAGAAAGAAAACAATAAAGCTATTAACAAGAATTAAGCAAAAACTAAATAACAACATGAGCATAAAAACAAAAAACTAAAAACAAGTGACAATGGAACAAGTTCACCAATAGATAGGCTGATCTGATTAGTGAAATCCAGAGATACACAAAGGGGAAAGGGGACTTGGGTCCCTTCCTTCTCCAATGGAAGGCTCTTGAGGCCCTCAAGTAGATGCTCTCCTTACAAATGAAAGGTGGAAATATGAGTGAAAGAACTCAAAGCTTCTCCACTCTAATGAGAGATGGAAAGCTTATGAAATGGTGTTGATAATGACTATTACTAAAGAGTGAGCCTCTAACAATCCCAACAGCATAACATTACAATGAATTCCTTGAAGAAATGATGGTCATCCATGGCTTTTTATAGCCAAGCTTTGAGCTATTATGCACCCCCCTTTGAATGTGAAAAGGGGCTCTTTAGGGCACCATTAGGTCTTTGACCAGCCTCCTCACGCAGATTGAGCTCGGATTTGATGTCAAATCGACTTGGGATCCGATCCAATAGTGGTTGGGAGGCCGACCAGCTTCATAAATGCGCCGTTTGGTAGGCGCGCGGGTTTTGCACCCCACAGCCACGCTTATGCGCCTGATATACGATGATATTGCACGCATGCGCTAGTTTTCAGTGGGTGCACTGCGCTTTTTAATTTTTTAACCAATTTTGTATAGTTTTGGCTCTTTTGCTGTGCTATGGAACTAATCCTTGTGCCATGAATGACTGTTTTTCTGTGCTGATGATGTTGAGTTCTTGTCGCCCTGTGCGGACGAAATTTCAGTGATAACAGGTGTGATCTTTGATGATTAGTTGACCTTGGGATTTTATACTGCGCATTGATTTTTCGTTATCATGGACAGTGGAGCTCCTTTGGCTCCCTCATTTACCGCTACCTCCCCCAGGAAATTCACTCACTTCATGGGGATGAATCCATCCTTGTTTCATAATGGTATGCAGAATTATAATACTCACTCAATTCCTTGGTTCTCTAATCATTTTTCTAATGGTATGTCAGACATGTCTTCACACTTTCCATCCTCTACCTCGTATCCTTATGTGAATCCTAGTTGTGGGTCTGGAGGCATGCTACCTCCTTATTCTCCCTTTTCATTTGATGGGAGTCATATCCCTCAAATAACCCTTACAGTAGGAGGTTGGAATATTCATTCATACGAATCCATTTTTCTAGGAGCAAGTGCTTGAATGGGCGGTCATTCTACTTATTACACTCCCTCCACCTATCCTTCTTCCGTTATGTCAGTTCCTATGAATTATTTTCCCATGGATGACCTCCACCTGTCCTGTGGTGTTTCATTCAGGGGACCTAGTTTTGTATTATGGGAAACCCCCTTCACAAAGTTCCTTTGTCGAAACATATATCCTCACCTAAGTAACCCTTGTCTGTTATAGCAAGATTGCCTCACCATTACTATCTTGCACATAGGGTCTTTTCCCATTTCCCTATGCAGACTTGTCATCCCTTTTTGATGAATCCAGAACTAAAAATACACATTTTTCCATATATATGTGCCCTATCTACTATACAACATGTGTATAGGCAGGTTGCTCCACTACAGCCCACGTACATCGAGATTTGTGTCAAAAAATACAAAAATGAAGTCAGGTTTCCATGTCACGACAGGAGATCTCTGATCCTTGGCCTTCCATATACTAGAAACGTTCTGACTCGAGCCTTCAATTGAATTTTGAAGGCTATAAGATCACAATTCTGAGATATGGAAAAGAAGAGAAAGCATTCAACTTTAAGAGAAAAGTTACTCTGGAGAAATTACTTGATATTGAGTCTGCATCCCTTTGTTCCTCAAGTCTGACCACAGTGTTTAGCCCCCAAGCTCTTTCCCTATTATTGAGAGAACCTCATTCTCTCCATTCTATGAGCTTGCCTTTGGTGGAGGATTGAAGTGGTGGAGGCCCAGTTGGAAGGAACCTAGTTTCTTGGTTTCGAACTGTGCCGACACGAAAATCTGTAAAGTTGTCACTTTTGCTGATCATTTATTAATAGAAATAATCCTTTTCCATCTTATTGGTATCGTGAAAATATATGATTATTATCCATGGGCATGTTTGTAATGTTTATTAATGGATTATGATATCTAATGTGCTAACCCCTTTATATTATCACTATATGCTTGCTTTGCTTGTTTGTTGAGAACTTGTCATAGGTATAAAGCTTTGAGTCGTAGTGCCCAATGGTGGACATCTTCAAACATTGGAACGAGGTAGGTTTCTTTCTTACCTCACTAGAACATTGTCTTATATAGAATATGTTCGAATTGAGTATATTTATGTAGTCATACCCGTCTATTGTGGTTCACCCTTGCCATAGAGAGTTTTTCCCTTGTAGCAGAATTGGCGACTCCACTAGGGAGAGATATTCCTTCTAAGGGTTGAAGTACTTTTTCTTCTTGCATTTCTCTTTTTCCTTTGTGTTTCTTTCTGTATCACTACTTGACAGATTTTGTTCACTCTGGATCTGAGTTTTTAGCCTTTTTCCCTTGCCTGGCCTTGTTTTAAAGCATGCACGCACCTTTTTCCTTGACATTAGTGTATACATGCATGTTGTCTCACTGCAAGCTGCGTATATATGAACTTTTCTTTTGAACAGTCACGTATACCACTTTCCCTTTCTTTTTTCCTTTGTTTAGTAACTGTTGGGTGGGATTTGATGATTTTTGAGCCTTCTTAGGTCTCTGTAGCGCCTGTTGAGATTCTTTGGGTCAACAAGAAACCTGTTTGGAGTTGAATTTTGGGCGTAGTGTTTCTCTTTGTTTTTCATTTTTTGATTTGTCCTTGTACTCTGGGTTGTTTTCTCAGCTGCTTGGTATTCTGCTTGAGTTATTTCTTTTATACACAATAGCATTTTATATATCAAGTTGCTTATCAATCCATGCATTTTCTTTTTCGTATATTGAAAATACAAAAAAAATGGCATTTTGCATTGGTTGGCATTTTTTCTTTGAATCTTTATCATTAGTTTAGTGCATTTAGTGAAATATTGCATTTACTTATGAATTGTAGAGTTGAAATTGAAAATTGCACTGTTTTTATACGCATATCATTCATGGAAAAGTTAAAGTTAGACTTTGCATTATATTTATATTTATTTTCTTGCAGAGTCATAATATCATGAGTTTCACTTCCATACCCTTTTGAGTAATCATGGCCAATAAAATTTACGCTTTAAACTAAAATTGATTAGTCACGATTTTATTTTTAGGGTGCACAAACTAGTCTAGGATTTAGTGCCTTGGGATAGGATTTTGTGAGTAAACTTCTCCAAGGAAATTAAATCAACAAATGTGTCTGAGACAGGGAGTTTAGAAGTCCATTGTATAATTGGTAAGATTAGGAGGCTCTTCTCACACCAGAGTTAATCATGAGGTCGTGCAAAGTTAGTTGAAGGGATAACCCCGGGATACTCGCCTAGCGTCATAGATATTTTTGTGGATTTATTCGTATTTGGGGATATGGCTAGTACCCATACCTCTATGGGAGGCGGTGCTTTCAAGGTTTCGAGCTTTGCTACCCTGCCCATATGGTAATACAGACTTACAACTTCTCTCATGTGCATCATTTATATAGTGGTTTATTAGTTGCTTGACTTAGGTATCTCATAGGTTACTTGTAGGGGTTATTCTGCTTGTACCCTGGGTTAGATAGGGGTCAGACATCATACAACATTTATGGAAGATTGCCTCTCTGGGGGGATCTGACCGACTGGTTGTTAAGCCCACGAGGGCCCCTATAACTGATTTTGTTACCTCCAAACTTTAGCGGGGAGTCTCAGGTCCCTCTTGGACAAGACATACCTTCTTTAGCAAGGGAGGCCACTCATCCACTTTAGCCCGTTTGCATGCATATTGGCTGTTTGACTTTTAATATGCTCTTTGATTACTAGTTGGCCTTAGGAGTCTATACTGAGTCTTCATTATCATGGATAGTGGAGTTCCTTTTTCTCCCTCATTTACTGCTACCGCCCCATGATGTCCACTCATTTCATGGGGACAGATCCTTCCGCTTCGCATTATGGTATGAATAATTATGGTACTCAGTCAATGCCTTGGGTCTCTAATCATTTTTCTCATGGTATGTCAGATATGTCTTCGGACTTACCATCCTCTATCTCACCTCCTTATGCGAATACAAGTTTTGGGTCTGGGGGCATGATGCCTCCTTATTCTCATATCCTTCAAACACCTCTTATGGTAGGATTTTGGAATATTCTTTCCTACAAATCCACTATGTGAGAAGTAAGTGCCCAATTAAGCAATCATTCTACTTATTACACTTCGTCCACTCATCCTTATTCCACTATGTCGGTTCCTATGAACACTTTTCCTATGGCAGACCTCTGTTTGTCCTCTGGTGCTTCATCCGGGGGAGTTATTTTTATTGTATGGGAAACCCCCCTCATGAAGTTCCTTCACCTAGGGGAAACATATATCCTCAGATGAGTAACCCTTGTCATGTTGCTTTCTCTTCGCAAGCGGATTCCTCAGTGTCGATGCTCTTACAACCCTTTATGAATCAATATGGAGGAGGATATTATCCTATTGTACAGGAACATGGTGTAAACCAGGATCCTCCCTGGATTGCAATTTCTTAGAACCAATCTTTCCTTGGACCTTGGTATCAAATTCCGCAATTCACTACCACCACAAGTCCAATCACTGCATGTTATACTAACGTTATATCACCAACCTCTGCTAGTCATGTTGGAGATTGGTCGACAACCTCTACAAGTCATGTTGAATACCTACAACCAGCCACTACAAGTCATGTTGGGGGCACATGTCTGGTCACTTCTAGTCACATTGTGCATAAGTCACAAACCTCTGCTAGTCATGTTGGGGATCCATCAACAACCTCTGCTAGTCATGTTGGGGATCCATCACCAACCTCTATTATTCATGTTGGAGATTTGCTACTATCCTCTGCAAGTCATGATGGAAGCATGTCACCATCCACTGCAAGTCATGCTGGGGGAATTCATATGATTGAGAAGCCTAGACATCTTAAACGTAAGCTTAGATTCCTTTGCAGTACTTTTGAAGGAAGTCACCTTAATCATTTGTGTCATTTTACTGTTGGGATACCAAAAGCATGGGGCTCACCTAAGGGCCCTTCTGGTTCTGAGGAATCTATGGTTTCAAAAAACTCTATTCCTTCTTTGGTTGATACAATGGTCACGTCGATGCAATCTTCGGCTGACACCCCTTTTCCTTTAGGGTTTGATGCATCCTTTGACCCTGTTGTCTCACATCCCATTCAACTTGTGGTCATGTCGATGCAATCTTCATCCAACACCTCTCCTATGTTCATGGGTGATGCATCCCTTGAACTTGTTGTCTCGCACCTTGTTCAACCAATGATCGTGTCGATGCAATCTTCGACCGACAACACTCCTGTTTTTGGGGGTGATGCACCTCTTGATCTTATTGTCTTGCATTCTATTCAACCAATGGTTGAATAAGTGGTCATATCGATGCAATCTTTGATCGACCCCACTCTTCTCTTGGAGAGTGACAGGTCTAAGGAAGCAATCACGCCAACGCAATTGTTGGTTGATCCTCTAGTTCTGGTTCTATACCTTCTATGCCATGTCCTTATCATTTCTAGTACTTCACCTTATGAAAAAGAGAGAGTTTTACTCTTCCTGAGTTCTCTCCCTCCATGTCTTGAAGAGATTCCCTTTCATTGGGGTGGTCTTGTGGGGTATACATTGCCTCCACCTATGTCTTTTCCAAGAAGAGACATTATCCGATATATCACTTGGAGAGCTTTGGGTCTTCCCAAGATTGTATCGATTCATTGTAAGATACTGAATTTCCAAAAAAGGTCTGCACAGGAGCCTTGGCCTCCCCCATGACTTGCTGCCTAGAATCTCCCTAACGAGTTCGAGTTAAGATCTTTTCTGAATCGTTCAAAAGTGAAAATATTGTCGAGTGATTTGTCCCTTTTACACTCGTTAAATTGGACTTGAAAAGTCATGAGTCTTAGTTAAGATCTTTCCAAACTCCTTTTCAAAAAGTGAAAAGATCGCCGAGTGATTTGTCCCTTTCACACTCGTTAAATTGGATTTGAAAGGTTGTGAGTCTTAGTTAATCTCTTATCTGACTCGTTAACAAAAATAGAAAAGATCGCCGAGTGAAATTGTCTTTTTCACACTCGTAAATTGGATTTGAAAATACGTCTATTTGGTACAATTTTACCCCTTTTTCACACCAAGTAGACTAGAAGACATAAAAAGGGACATTTTTTGGTGTTAAGTTGTTATTGCATCTCATTCCCTCTCTTGCAATATTGAGCCTTTAGTTGGTTCTCGCTTTGTGTTATAAACCGCTGCCTAAGAAGTTTTTGCATCCTCAACCAAGAAGAGCCTTGTTTATATCCTTTTCAATTTGACACCCAATACCCTGGAGGGAACATCACCCTAAGTGTCCATCTACCACATGCATTTCCTTGCATTGAGCATAGGTACGTTCCACTGCTGGAACTAATTTTTCTTACTTGTGACACTCGTTTCCTCCTCTGTATCATAGCATTCATTTATTATGAAAAAACAAAAAAATACAAGCAGGAAGGGAGTACTATATTATATTTGGCAGTAGTTGTGTCTCCTTTAAACAGAGCACAAAGTTATTGAGTCACTGCGTCATCATAATTTTGGGTTTAGCATGGCCTTAGGAAGTTGATCTTGTTACAAAGTTTTCTCTACCAACTGGTTACCCTTCCAGTCCCCATAGAGAACATTATTGATGCCTCCTTCATCTAGTAGTCACATCATTGAATCTATGATGCCAAAGTCCACCATATGTCTCATGCTCTTGTTCAAAGGAAGTCTATCAACCTATGTCATCCATTCCTCAGAACTCTTGACTTTGCATGTCGGCCATACCCTCAATTTGTCTCAGAATCACATGATACTATGGTCTTATCATGCACCCTGGTCGTACTTTCATCATTGGTAGGTCACCTTGAACCTAGCAGTCGAGATTTCATCATTGGTTGTTGACTGGGTGGTTTCCCTTGTGTTCGACGATAAGACATCTATTCACACTTTGGGATTCATGAAGTGTCTTGGATGCCATTATCCTTATCAGTGGTTCCCTTGCCTTTGTTAGTAGTTTTCATCATTGGATGCTATTAAGAGGGTCTTTTTCATGTACTTCTTGCATTTGGCACACGCTAAATATGCACAAGGTCGTTGGTTCGTGAACATGTTCTTCATTCGATCTCCACCAAATTATGAAGCTCCTACTTTGTTCCTCATGCTGACTGATGAGATATGCCTTAATTATCTCCTTTCAGCGGGTCCCTTTCCATCAACTTCATCTCATTTATTTTGGATATGAGACCTAGAGTTTTATGAGTACCTTAAGGCTTTCAGTTATTAGTGGTAGGTTATCTCGCCATTGACAGATGGGAATACATCAATGTCTCTTGATCAATGGATTCCTCAGGTGTTCGACATAGACTCCTTTATTCACACTTGTAGGAATGTACTCAGTGCCTTGATACCTACTTTCATTATTGGTAGGTTGTCTCGCATTTGTTAACGATATACCTCAATGACCGGTAATCAAACGACATCTCATTGTGTTCGACCTCAACTCCTTTATTCACATAATGTATACTTTCACCTTTGGCGGATGTGTAGAAGACTTAAATACATCACTATGTGGTTGCCACTTTCCTAAGCGGTTGCTTCCTTTTCACTGGACCAACACCTATTTGACTACAGTAATCATGGGACATCAGATTATACTCCATCGTATACATATATCTTCATATTGGTTTTGAGACTGGTTCTACTTGGCCTTGTTTGTGATTATGACAACTTTGGCATATAACCAGATTTTATTTACCTATTCATGGCCATGGACACATATTTGGTATATTTTCCACATGGATCTGCATTGTATTCTATTGGCAGCCATGTATGTAAAGTCAACACAAAATGTAATGAGCAACTAGTCTTTCTAGTTGGGTTTACACCACTCCACTTTTGGGTTATTTATAATGTATTTCGGCCATCCCAGATACTCCTATGATCTCACACATTAGGGGGCATATGTTATAGCAAGATTTGCCTCACCATTTCTATCTTGCACAGAGGGCCTTTTTCCATTTCCCTATGCAGACTTGTCATCCATTTTTTATGAATCCATAACTAAAAATACATATTGTTCCACATATACACACCCTATCTACTATACAGCATGCGTATACATAGGTTGCTCCACTACAACCTACATACATCGAGATTTGTGCCAGAAAATACAAAAATGAAGTCGGGTTTCCATGTCACAATAGGAGATCTCTGATCCTTGGCCTTCCATATATTGTAAATGTTCTGACTCAGCCCTTTAGTTTCATTTTGAAGGCTATAAGAACACAATTCCGAGCTATGGAAAAGAGGAGAAAGCATTCAACTTTAAGAGCAAAGTTACTCTGGAGAAATTACTTCATATTGAGTTTGCATCCCTTTGTTCCTCAAGTCTAAACACAGTGTTCAACCCCCAAGCTCTCTCACTGTTGTTGAGAGAACCTCATTGTCTCCATTCTATGAGCTTTCCTTTGGTGGAGGATTGAACCGGTGGAGGCCTAGTTGGAAGGAACCTGGTTTCTTGGTTTTGAACCATGCCAACACATAAGTCTGTAATGTTGTCACTTCTACTGATCAATTATTAATAGAAATACTCCTTTATTGTCCTATTGGTATCATGCAAATATATGATTATTATCCATGGGCATGTTTGTAATGTTTATTAATGGATTATGCTATCTAATGTGCTAACCCCTTTATATTGTCACTATATGCTTGCTCTTCTAGTTTGTTGAGAACTTGTCGCAGGTATAAAGCTTTGAGTCTGAGTGCTCAACGGTGGACATATTCAAACATTGGAACAAGGTAGGTTTCTTTCTTATCTCACTAGCACACTGGCTTATATAGCATATGTTGGAATTGAGTAGATTTCTGCAGTCATACCAGTCTATTATGGTTCACCCTTTCCATAGAGAGTTTTTCCCTCATAACATTTTCATGTCGCTTTCTCTTCACAAGTGTCTTCCTCAGTGTCAATGCCTTTACACCCCTTTATGAATCAGTATGGAGGAGGATATTATCCTGTCAGATAGGGCCTAGTGTATACCAAAACCCTTCTTGTCCTACAATTTCTAAAAAACAGTTTTTCCTAGAACCTTGGTCTCAAATGCCACAACTAACCGCCACCACAAGTCCAGTCACTGCAAGTCATATTGGAATTATATCACCAACCTCTGCTAGTCATGTTGGAGATTGGTCGACAACCTCTGAAAGTCATGCTCAGAGAATGTCACTAGCCACTGAAATTCATGTTGTGGGAATTCATACGATTGAGAATCCTACATGTGTAAGACGTAAGCCCGATTTCCAATGTAGGATTTGCGAAAGAGATCACCTTACTCATTTTTTCCATGCTACTATTGTTGTACCAAAAGTGTGGTCCTTACCTAGGGTCCCTTCAGGTTCTGAGTCGTCTTTGGATTCCCAGCCTTCTTTGGTTGATACAATGGTCATGCCAATGAAATCATCAATTGACACCCCTCTTCCTTTAGGGGATGATGTATCTCTTGACCTTGTTGTCCTGCATCTTGTTCAACCAACAGTCATGTCAATGCAATCTTCGACCGATACCAATCCTATTTTTGGGGGTGATGTGTCTCTTGACCTTGTTGTCTCGCTTCCTATTCAACCAATGTTCGTGTTGATGCCATCTTGGACCGAAACTACTTCTATTTTTGGAGGTGATGCATCTCTTGACCTTGTTGTCTCACATCCTATTCAACCAATGGTTGAATAAGGCATCGCATCAATGCAATTTTTGTTCGAATCCTCTCTTCTAGTTCTATTTCTATACCTTCTATACCATGTCCTTAGTTCTATACCTTCTGCATAAGGGAGCATTCTACTCTCTCTGAGCACTCTCCCTCCAAGTTCTAGGGTGGTTTCATTTGATTGGAATGATCTTGTAGAGCCTCAAATTCCTTCTTATACACCCTTCCAGATAAGGGGCATTCTTCGATATATGGTAGATAAGGTAATCGCTTTAGTATTTCATCCTCCTTGACTTGGAACGCTTTGGGTTTTCCCAAGTTGGTGTCAGTTATCTATGAGTTGATAAATTTCGATAGAAGTCCTGCATGGAAGCCTTGGACTCTCCCATGACATGCCTCCTAGAACTCCCCCAACGAGTCTAATTTAATCTCTTTTCTGACTCGTCTAAAAAGTGAAAATATTTCTGAGTGAATTTGTCTCTTTCACACTCGTTAATTGGATTTGAAAGATCGTGAGTCTTATTTAATCTCATTTCCAACTTGTTTTCAAAAAGTGAAAATATTGTTGAGTGAACTTGTCTCTTTCACATTCGTAAGTTGGATTTGAAAGGACATCTATTTGGTGCAATTTTATCCCTTTTTCAAACCAAGTAGACTAAGATTACGAAAAAGGACATTTTTTGGCATTAAGTTGTGATTGCATCTCATGCCCTTTCTTGCATTATTGAGCCTATTGTTGGTTCTCACTTTTCATTATAAACCGTTTACCTCAATAGTTTTTCATCCTCAACCAAGTAGAGCCTTGTTTATATCCTTTTCATCTTGACACCCTATACCCAGGGGGGGACATTCCCTTGAGTGTCCATCTCCCACATGCACTTCCTTTCATTGATCATAGGTATGTTCCACTATTGGAACTAGTTTTTCTTACTTGCGACACTTGTTTCCTCCTCTGTATCATAGCATTCATTTGACTATGAAAAAAAAAAAAATACAGGCGAGAAGGGAGTATTATCTTATATTGGCAGCAGTCGTGTCACCTTTGAACAAAGCACAAAATTATTGAGTCCACTTCTCAACATAATTTTGGGTTTAGCATGATGTTAGGAAGCTAAGCTCATTACATAGAGTTTACTCCAACTAGTTACTCTTACAATACCTATGGAGAGTTTGATTGATTCCTCTTGCATCTCAAGGTTTCATCATTGACTCTATGTTGCTAGAGTCTTCCATATGTCTCATGCTCTTGTTCAAAGGATGTTTATCAACTTATGTCGGTAATTACTCTAAACTCTTGACTTTACATGTTGGACATACCCTCATTTTGTCTCTTAATCACATGAACTTGTAGTCCTATTGCACACCCTGGTCATACTTTCCTCATTGGTAGGTAACCTTGAACCCAAGATTCGACATTTCATCATTGGTCATTGACTGGGTGGTTTCCCTTGTGTTCGACTAAAAGACATCTATTCACACATTGGGATTCATGCAGTGTCTTAGATGCCATTAGCCTGATTGGTGGTTTCCTCGCCTTAGTCAGTAGTTTCCCTCATTGGATGCTATTCAAAGGATCTTTTTCATGTACCACTTGTACTTGGAACACACGAAATATGGACAGGGTCGTTGGTTCGTGAACATGTTATTTTCTCGATTTCCTCCAAATCATCAAGATCCTTCTTTTTACCTCATGTTATATGATTAGAGATTCCTTAATTCTCTCCTTTCAGTGGGTCTCCTTCCATCAACTTCAACTCATCTATTCTGGAGACAAGACCTAGAGTCCTATGAGTGCCTAGAGGCCTGTAGTCATTAGTGGTAGGTTCTCTTTCCTCCGACAGTTGGGAATACATCAATGTCTCCTAATCGATGGATTCTTCAAGTGTTCAACCCCGACTCCTTTATTGACACTTGTAAGAATGTACTTAGTGCCTTGATACCTAATTTCATCATCGGTAGGTTGTATTGCATTTGTTAACAACATACCTCAATGACCGGTAATCAAATGAAGTCTCATTGTGTTCGACCTCAACTCCTTTATTCACATGATGTAGACTTGCACCTTTGGAGGATTGTATAGAAGACTTGAAGACATCAGCTTATAATCGTATATTTCCTAAGATGTTGCTACCTTTCATTGGACCAGTACCTATCTGACTTTAGTGATCATGGGAGATCAAATTGTACTCCATTGTATACCTATATCTTTAGATTTCTTTTGAGACTAGTTTTACTGGACCTTGTTTGTGACTATGAAAGCCTTTGGCATGTAGCCACCTTTTTATTTCCTATTCATGGCCATGGACAGTTGTTTGGTATATTTTCACATGGATCTCATGTGTAATTCAAATTGGCAGCCATGTATGTAAAGTTAGTATAGATTTTAATGAGCAACTAGATATTCCATTTGGGTCCCCATTACTCCACTTCTGTGTCTTATAATGTATTTTGTCCATTGCAGATAATCGTCTGAGCTCACACATTAGGGGGCATATGTTATATCAAGATTTTCCTCACCCTATAAAAACATGCACAGAGGGCCTTTTTCCATTTCCCTATGCAGACTTGAAGTCCATTTTTGTAAATCCCAGAGATAAAAAAGTGATTTTTCCACATCTACACCCCCTACCTATATTACAACATGTGTATACGTATGTTGCACCACTACAACCTGCATACATCGGTATTTGCACCCAAAATTAAAAAATGGTGTCAGGTTTCCATGTCATGTCACGAGATCTATGATCTTTGGCCTTTCATATAGCGGAAATGTTCTGAATAGACCCTTCAGTTCCACTTGAAGGAAACAAATGGGCCAAATATGAGCTATGGAAAAGAGGGAGAAGAATTTAACTTTGAGAGAAAAGTTACTCTGGAGAAAATATTCACTTCACGTTGAGTCTGCATCCCTTTGTCCTTTAAGTCTGAACACATTGTTCAGCCCCCAAGCTCTTCCCTTATTGATTGAGAATCTCATTGTATCTCTTATATGAGCTTGCATTTGGTGGATGAATGAAGTGGTGGAGGCCCAACTGGAAGGAACTTAGTTTCTCGGTTTTGAACCGTGCCGACACGGAAGTTTGTAACTCATTCACTTTTGTTGATTACATATTAATAGAAATACTCTTTTCTCGTCCAATTAATATCTTGTGAATATTTGAATTGTTATTCCATGGGCATATTTGCTATGAATATTTATGGATTATGATATCGAATGTGATAACATTATCTATTATCACCATATGTTTGCATTTCTTGGTTTTTGAGGACTAGTTATAGGTACATTTATTTGGGTCAAGTGCTCAACACTGGACCTCATCGAATGTCTGGATGAGGTAGGCATTTTATCTTGTCTTGTTAGCATACTTGTTATATAGCATACTTGATATTAGAGTTGACTTCTGCATTCATTTACGTCTGTTGTGGTTTACTCATAGCCATAGAGAGATTTTCCTCGTAACAATGGGACAATCATGGAGTGTGCAAGGAGTATGAGATTGCATGCGTTTTCCCTTACAATTATGGGAAGATGTTGTAGATAATGTTGTTTAATTAATAAAAAAAATACCTTCAATATATTTGGATGGTAACATTCTATAGGAGGCATGGACAGGTAAAAGGGTAAACTGCTCTTTTTTTAATACTTCGGTTGTGAATCATTTTTCCATATTGATAAAGAAAATAGAACAAAGCTTGAGGAAAAATCCAAGAAGTGTAACTTTATTGGATATGGTGTTAATTATTTTGGTTATCACTTATGGGATTATGAAAATAACAAAAGAATTAGGATTAGAGATGTGATATTCAATGAGAAGTTCATGTACAAAGATCAATTGTAGGGAAAGAAACAGGAAAAAGAAAAACCAGAATACACAGTGCTTGATGAGATCGCTGGAAAAGAAATTCTAAAGGTACCAGAAAATCAAAATGTACAACAACAGGATTAGAAAGTAACTCAAACTCCTGCAAGTGTTGTTAGAATATGTACCAGGTTAAGTAGACCCCCTGAACGATACTCTGCTTCATTGTATTATTTATTGTTGATTGATTTTGGTGAACCAGAATGTTATGAAGAGGTAAGGTAGACACCAAAAAGAAGTGGGAGAAAGGCATGAAAGAGGAAATGGATTCCTTGGTAAATAACCAGACTTGGGACTTGGTTCAGTTTCCTGCAAGAAAAAGAGCATTTCAAAATAAATGGGTTTAAAAGTTGAAGGAAGAATATGGATGAAAAAAATGATACAAGGATAGACTTGTTGTAAAGGGGTTTGCACAAAAGAAAGGTATAGATTTTGATGAAATAATTTATCCTGTTGTTAAAATAACTTCAATTAGGACTATTTTAAGTCTTATGGCAGTAGAAGATTTTCATCTTGAACAATTAGATGTAAAAATAGCTTTTCTCCATGGGGATTTGGAGGAAGATACTTATATGAAACTGCCACAAGGATATGAGGTCAAAGGGAAGGATAATTTGGTATGCAGGTTGAGGAAGACATTTTATGGCCTAAAGCAAGCTCCAAGGAAATGGTATTTGAATTTTGACAGGTTTATGACATAACAAGGTTATAGTATATGTCATTCTAATCACTATGTTTATTTTGAAAGGCTAGAAAATGGAAGCTATATTATCTTGCTATTGTATGTAGATGACATTCTTGTTGAAGGGTCTAATATGTAGGATATAAACGTGCTCAAGAAGAAATTAGATAATTCATTTGAAATGAAGGATTTCGGTGCTGCAAAGAAAATCCTTGGTATGAGAATAACAAGATACATGAAAAATTGCAAATTGAAATTTTCTAAGGCTGAGTACATAGAGAAGGTGTTGGAGAGGTTTAGAATGAAAAATGAAAAACTAGATAGTACTCCTTTGGATAGACATTTCAAATTAACTAAGGAAATGTGTCCCAAGACAAAGGACGATATAGAATACATGTCCAGGGTCCCTTATTCATCAACAATTGGTAGCTTGATGTATGCGATGGTTTGCATAAGACCATATATTGCACATGAAGTGGGAGTTGTGAGCAGGTATATGAAAAATCTAGGTAAAGAACACAGGGAGGAAGTAAAGTGGATTCTCGGGTATTTGAGAGGTACTTCTGCTCATCCATTATGTTTTCAAGGTTCAGACATTGTTCTACATGGATATGTTGATTCAGATATGGTAGGTGATAAAGATAGCAGGAGGAGCACCATAGGATATGATTTTAAGGTAGGTGGAACAACAATAATTTGGATTTCGAAACTACAAAAGGTTGTTTCACTTTCAACAACAGAGGCAGAGTATGTTGTTGCTATAGAGGCTAGTAAAGAAATGATTTGGTTCTAGAGGTTTATGGAGGAATTGGGAAAGAAGAAGGAGAATAGCAGGTTGTACTTTGATAGTGAGAGTGTCATTGATATTGCAAATAACTCAACCTTCCATTTGAAGACTAAGAATATACATCTTAGGTACCATTTCATATGATCTATCTTGGAATATGGACATTTAAAGTTGGAAAAGATACACACTAGCCAGAATCCTGCAGACATGTTAACTAAGGGAGTAACCATGGAGAAACTAAGTTCCTTCTCAGTTTTAGTTGGTCTTCAAGCATGAAGATGAAGATGAGAAATTTTCCAAGTCCAAGAAGGATCATAGTCTAGCAGATACAACAACGGTGGAGTTTTTGAGATCAGTCTCCAAGTGGGATATTGTTGGTTGTGGATCCTGATTATCTTCTTGATTCAGAGGTCTTTGTTTTCAGTCTTGTTTATACCCCATGAAGTTTTTACACCCTGGAAAAATGTACACTCCTCCACACGGGGGAGTGTAGAGGGTGGTTACCCCCTCTATGGGGTGCGATGGAAAGTGGTCCCCTGGCGGGGGTTTGGGGGAAAGTGGGCCCCCAATGGGGATTCGGGGGTGAATCCCCCAAAGGAAAAATTTCCTTGTAAATTTATATTGTAATTTCATTGTAAATCTGGACCATTCATTATAAGGTTGCAGATATGAGGGTAGAAGTTATGTTAGGGTTTTTTTCCCTAGAAGGAAACCCTATTTTATGAGGGAAATGTATTGCAGATATGTATCATTGTGAATATTGTATTATGTGAGAGGAGACTATAAGATAAAGAAGAGGAAGTTACAATGGATGTGTTGTAGGTTGTATCCCTTCATTTACTAGATAATAATAAAGGAAGGACCTAGCAATTTCTCTGGTGGATGTTTCCCACACTGGGTGAACCACGCATATCTGTGTCTCTATTGTATTGTGTATCTTCTATGTTTTATTTCCACATTTGTTTTATTTTATTGCTCTGTGATCTTGTTTTTCTAACAATTTTGTGTGCTCACAACACTTTTCTAGGGTTGTCACTTAGCTGGAAATTGTTTAACCCCCCAATGCATGTATACTTTAGTATTTTATGGGAGAGAAAGTAGAAGATATTTTTTCCTCATATTTTTTATTTCTCCGTGGACATAATATATTTTCATATCTTTGGACAAGAATGTTCTATATTTTCTAAGTAGGAAAAAACTATTTTGGCATACATACGTAGTTGGTACTTCAAGGAAAATGATACATAGTTTTGTATCTATGGAGCCACTAGTACACCTCACCTCTTTCTCCGTGGACATAATATATTTTCATATCTTTGGACAAGAATGTCCTATATTTTCTAAGTAGGAAAAAATTATTTTGGCATACATACGTAATTGGTACTTCAAGGAAAATGGTACATAGTTTTGTATCTATGGAGCCACTAGTACACCTCACCTATTTCCCATTTATGTTCCTAACAATCTTGTAGTTGGAAAAATATCCTATCAGTCTATAATGCAAGGTTTCAATGCCACATTGGTTAAATAAAAGAAGAGATTATTATGGTTTCCAGGTTGGTTATTATGTAGTAAAGGATGCTAAGAATTCCAATAAAGAAGAACATGTTCAATTGGAATCTAGGTTCGTGAATGGAGAGTTCAGAAAGCATGATGTTGAAGGTTTGGTTCTCAAGCATGTTGAGAAAGTCTCTTTGATTTCGCCATATTCTCACGAGAAGTGGAAAGAAGAAATTTTCATTGAAGATGATCAAGATTAGAAGGAGGTGGAGAAAAGGAAATCCCAACCTAATACAATTGTTTTTTCCTCCTTGTCTATGTAAGAACAAATTAAAATGATAAATCAAGGAGCTTCCTCTAACAAATAACCTGAAAAAGAAAATAAGGTAGAAGAGGAGAGACTAAAGGGAGAAAAGGAGAAACATGCCTTGTAGTAATAATAAGAGAAGATCATGAAGCAATAAAAACAAAGGAAGATGCAGGAGTAGTTGAGGAAGAAAGAGGAAGAATATCCTTCTCAAAAATTGTTGATAAAGAAAAGAAAAAAGGTTGAAAAGGAATGGAGGAAAAAGGGGTTTATAGAGAAAAGGAAGAAAGATCAAGAATAAAAGGATCAACAAGAAGAAGAATAACTAAGAAAAAAGAATGATAAGAGAAAAGAAAGATGAAAGAATAAGAACAAAAGAAAATGGAGGAAACAGAAAATATCGATGAAGAAAAGGCAAAAGAACAAAGACTTAAGGAAGAGAAAGAAAATCTTGCAATAGTTGTGGAGTCTTCTAAAATCATTGATATTACTAAGGATGAAGAGCAGGTGGAAAAAATTGGTTTCCCCATTACTAATGAAAATGTGATGAAGGAAGAACCTCTTGGAGATCCAATGGGGGAAAAGGACATGGAAATAGGTGGCAACAACAATAATCAAAACACCTATATATATGAAGGGGATACCAAAAATATGGAAAATGAGCAAGATCATAATATAGTTGGTGGTCAAGGTCTAGAAGTACCTTTGTCTGAAAACTAGAAAGGAAATACAGGCATCCTTGACAATCAACTGGATAAATATGGGGAAGAAAGTAATAATGCAGGTGGTGATAATGATACATATGTTGATAATGATATAGATGTTGATAATGGTACAGGTGGTGAAAATGTAGAAGGAATGAAGCATAACTATTATAACATGAATACCACACTTGAACGGAATATGGATAAAGATAAATAAACTAAAAATTTACCGAGAGGGTCATCAACTAAGGAGAATAAGGAAAAGGAAACCCCAGATAAAACATAGGATACCTCTATAGAGGAATCAAGGCTTGATACAACCCTAAATATGGGGGGAAGGCTTAATCATCCAAGGAATAAATTTGTTACCCCATCACTGGGAACTTCCATACCCTAGGCAGTATAAGTAATATCTTTTCATGGGGTGATCAACCTATTCCCCAACCTGTTGAATAGGTGGATGATATTGAGTCTTTTTCTTATGGATAGAAGATGGGGTTCATTTTTAAGAGGACACAAAGGAAGATGATTATAAAATTGGACAATAGTATTATCTACACATCATAAGAATCAATCATGTATACCAAAAGGGACAAGATGAGTGAATTATTTTCAACTGGACTTTCCATATCCCATGCCTCATTTGGCAAAGTTGTAGCAAAGGAAAGAGAGTTGGAGAAGGTGAAATAGGAGGTATTTTCTTTCAAACATCATGTATAATATTATCAAGAGGTGGGAGGAGAAATAAATATAAGGATCTCTTGGAAGAACATGACAAGAATATAATAATTCAATATCATCTAGTGATAAAGGCAGTTGGGATTTAGGAAGAATCTCTACTTCTTGGGATCACACACAGGGAAGACCTTAGATGAGATGTAAAGGTAGCCATAGTACTAGAAAGGTTTGAATTCCTATAATAGGTGTAAAGGGAGAAAGGTGTTGAAGACCATGACATAAAAATTGTATTTGAAGAGCTCCTCTCCCAAATACATTCATCCATGAAATATTGGGAAAGAATTGTGTTGACAAACCAGAATGACTCGTTCAATCAAAAGAGGGAAAATGCTAGATGGAAAGTCCCAATCAGACCTATTCTTGTTTGGGGTAGAATTTCCCATGATTTTATGGGCCTCGCTGCCACTCAGAATGAAAATAAATAAAAGGGGAAAGACAACAGACTGCCCCCCAAAGAGTTCTAACTAATTCTAAGACTAATCTAACTAAAGGAAACTAATCTAATATAACTAATTCTAGCCTATCCCATGAGAAAAACTAATAGAATGAGTAAAGATAAAGATAACCATCATAACCAAAAATAATTCATGTATTCTAATGGTAAATGAAAGAAATAATGCTACAAATGCATAGAAAAATAGTTGAACAATCCATTAATAACATCATTTATGTACCCATGAAGAAACATGTGACATCATGAGTAAACTATTAAGTCCTAATATTGGCTCATTACCCCTTAATTGGGGCATATTATATTAGTAATGTTATTTTATTTATGCCGGCTTTAGGCCATTTGTTGTAATTATACTTCCTAGTCTCCTATATATACCAAGGAGACATTTTCATTTTGAATCATCTTGTACTTGAACATTTAAGTGGGGTAAAAGGAGGTTGCCCCCTCAAAGAGGCTTATTATCTGAAATTATCTCTTTTTCAAGGCGTTGAGTACTTTTTTTGAGGATTTTCTATGCTATATTGATATTTGGTTCTTAACATATGGTATTAGAGCTCAAGGTCTTGGGGTTTCGCTGCTACATTTGAGACACCTTGGAATTTTTGCTATAACTTTTTTAATACAATGTTTCAGAAGGAATGCCTTAGAGCATATTTAGTAGAAGGATCAAGGTACATCGGGTTAAAAATGAAGCTCCTGAGGCCTTAGAATTTCAGAGATACAGCCTGTAAAAGATAGGGTTTTGGAATCATCCTGAACTGAGTCACTGTGGAATTTTTTCTATAAAAACTTTTCTATAATGTTTCATACCCTAAAATCTAGAGTCTATTTACAGAACTTAGTAAGGTATCTATGGTAAAAAGTTCATCTTTTGGGTCATCCTAAATTTGTAGATACACCCTATGTAAGATAGGGTATCTGACTAGTCCTATTGACTAGTCTCAAGAAGGTGTTCCAGGTAAAACAATCATAACTTCTTCCTAGAGTATCAAAACTGCATGGGACTAGTTTCATTGGATCGTGGATAGTCTATAGTATTTCTGGTGTGAGTTTAAGAATTTTATATCAATTATTTTGTGCGGGGCACACTATACAAGTGAGATCTCCTGGAAAGGTAAAAAATCGGCAAGTTGTGGGAAAGTTACCATAAATTCCACTTGGAACATCCAATTTTGATCAGACCTGTGGAATTGCAGAGAATAAATATCAGAGAAATACATAAAAGAAAGTTTCATACCCAGAAGGGCCGAAACTTGGGAGATACAACAGAAGAAATATTGTCTAGCAGAACCACCTCAAAATCAAGGTTCAAAAGTGATACTTGGCCAACATGCCACCCAAAAAGGGAACTTTTACACCAAATAAGCCTCCATAAAATCCTACTTGGAATCTTGATGAAGGTGAAGAAATGCATAAGGACATAAATGAAATACAAAATAAGATGGATTCAATGGAAGCTAAGTTGGATGCTAAGATGGATTCAATGGAGACTAAGTTGGATACTAAGATAGATGGTTTAAAAGGGGAGATCATGGAAGTATTGAAAAATTTTGTAACAGAGAAGACACGTGAAAGTGAAAATGCATCCCGTGAAATTCATGATGAGGACACGAGGAAGGTGAATCAAGAATGGAGAAACTTCAACTTTGGTTTAAAGACCAACCACATTCCTAAGATTGATATGAGGAAGTTTGATGGCAAGGACCCAATCACATGGATACTTCAAATGGAGCAATTCTTTGATCTCCATAATGTGCCACATACACACAAGGTATGAATTTCTTCTTTATATTTAGAACATAATCAATTTGTATGGTATCGATGGCTTTGTTCTCGCAAATCACTCATCACTTGGACAATTTTCATGGAAGAAATGATAGCACACTATGAGGATACAAGGAGCAATACCTTCTTTATCCAATTGATAAATCTCAAGCCAAAGGGTTTAGTTACCAAGCACATTGAGAACTTCCAAAGATTGAATATAAAGGTAATTGATATTCCAGATGAGCACTTGATTGATGTATTCATGGGAACTTTAAAGGATAACATTCAACATGAGGTTCACCTTTCGGAACCCAAATCATTGGAGATTGCATTTAAGGTGGCAAGAAATGTTGAAAGTAAAAATATGGCTATGGCTACTAGAAGGACCAATCCTAACATCTATAGAGAGTTCACAATGCTTTTTCTTCTAAAACACCTCAACCTACAAAGTTGACACCTCAACAATTAGAGGAAAGAAAAGCAAAAGGTTTATGCTTTAATTGTGATAGCAAGTATAGTAAGGGACATAAGTGTGGTGAGAAGAAATTATTCTACATAGATTGTGAAGAGGAAGAAGAACAAGAACAAGAACCATCTCAAGATGAAAACGTAGAAGCAGATTCGTTTGAAGAGTTGACTCCCATGATATCTTGTAATGCATTGGTTGCAATTAGCACTCCTCAAACCCTCAAGACCGAAGGATACATCAAAAAGAAAAAGGTAATAGTCCTAATTGATTCTGGCAGTACTCATAATTTCATTCACTATAAATTAGCCAAAGATTTCAATTGCTTTGTATACCCAACACCAGAGTTTCAAGTAATGATTGCAGATGGAGGAACTATCAATTGCTCATGAAAATGCAATAAGATCAATCTTACTATGGGGGAATATGTAATGAATAGTCCAATTATTTCTATACCCATGGGTGGTGTAGATGTTGTACTAGGAATATAACGGTTACAATCATTAGGAACAGTGGCTTTTAATTTTCAAGAACTTTTCATGAAATTTTAATTGGAAGGAAAAGAAATTGAGTTAAGAGGTATCACAGGGAAACCCAGTAAGGTGATAAGCTCTAACAGCATGACAAAATTATTGAAAAAGTGACATCAAGGCGTTATTGCACAACCATGCTCACTAGATGTTCAAACATCTAAGCCATATATTCCTCAAGATCTCCAAAGGATCATTGATAAGCATTCCAAAGTATTTGAAGATATTCCCAAAGGTTTTCCACCCACTCGAAATCATAATCATGAAATTCACCTAATTCCTGGGAGTGTTCCTAATAATATCAAACCATACAGATACCCTTACACCTAGAAGAGTGAAATTGAGTGCATGGTTGAAGAAATGTTAGAGGCTGGCATTATTAGNTTGAAGATATTCCCAAAGGTCTTCCACCCACTCGAAATCATAATCATGAAATTCACCTAATTCCTGGGAGTGTTCCTAATAATATCAAACCATACAGATACCCTTACACCTAGAAGAGTGAAATTGAGTGCATGGTTGAAGAAATGTTAGAGGCTGGCATTATTAGACCTAGCCAAAGTTCTTACTCTGCACCAGTGGTAATGGTATTCAAGAAAGATAGCTCATGGCGTATGTGTCTAGATTATAGAGAGCTCAACAAGATCACTATTAAAGATAAGTTTTCCATTCCCGTCATTGATGAATTGTTAGATGAACTACATGGAGCAATCTATTTCAAAAAAATGGATCTCCATTCAGGGTATCATCAGATCAGAATGAAGGAAGAAGATATCCCAAAAACAACATTTTGAACTCATGAAGGCCATCATAAATTTTTGGTCATGCCTTTTGGCCTTACAAATGCACCTTTCACATTCCAAGGGTTGATGAATTCCATTTTCAAGCCCTTCCTTCGAAAATTTGTGTTAGTATTTTTTGATAATATACTAATCTATATCAAGTCTTGGGAGGATCATGTGCAACATGTTGACAAGGTGCTACAACTAATAAAGGAGCAACAACTATATGCCAAACCATCCAAATGTCTCTTTGGAGTAAAAGAGGTAGAGTATTTGGGCCATATTGTATCTCATGAAGGTGTCAAGGCAGACCCTAACAAGATTAAGGCCATGATGGACTGGCTGATTCCAAAAACATTAAAGAATCTTAGAGGATTTTTGGGTTTGACAGGTTACTACCGCAAGTTTGTTCGTAAATATGGAAGAATAACAACACCTTTAAAACCACTAACTAAGAAGGATGCATTTTCATGGACTCCAGAGGCAACTAAAGCTTTTGAACAACTTAAAGAGGTGATGTGGAAAGCTCCTGTCTTGACCACTACAAACTTCACAAAAACCCTTATTGTGGAATGTGATGCCTCAGGAAATGGAATTGGTGTTGTCCTAATGCAAGAAGGAAGGCCCTTGTCTGTTGAAAGTCGACCAGTCAAGAGAAAGGACTTGCACAAACCCATTTATGAGAAATAAATGATGGCAATACTACATGCATTGAAGAAATGGCATCCTTACCTAATAGGTAGGCACTTCAAGGTCAAAACAGATCATGATAGTCTTAAATACTTCTTGGAACAAAGACTATCTTTAGAAGAACAACAAAAATGGGTAACCAAGATATTGGGTTATGATTTTGAAATTGTCTATAAAAAGGGGAAGCAAAATGTTGTGGCAGATGCACTCTCAAGAAAGGATGAAGATGTTGAGGCCTTTCTCTGTGCTATCTCGATCATCCAACCCGATTGGATAATAGAAGCAAGGGATAAATGGAAGAATGATGAAAAAGTGTGGACTCTCATTCAAAGGTTGCAACAAGATTCCAGTGCATCATATACATTTACATGGAAAAATGATTCACTATGGTACAAAGATCGCTTATATTTATGTAAGAACTCCCAACTCAAACAAAAGGTACTATTGAAATTTCACACCTCTCTAGTAGGAGGGCACTTGGGATTTTTGAAAACTT
>JASDQU010099906.1:171508-181610 GCA_032191745.1 Picea mariana | reverse complement strand
TCTATTGTCGTTTAGTGGATGATTTAAAATGTTTTTTTTTGGTGTGCTTTAGGATCATCGGTATTGGGAGGTATGAGCATCTAGCGTATAATATTATCACTAGCCTTGATTCGACCATAGGCACACAAAAATCATGATGATGACTGGATGTCGTCGATATTATACGTGTGATGATAACTGGATGTCCAACATGGCAAGGTAAATAAAAATAGAAACGTCTCAATGATTGATTGGTAATATGCTATGTTGATATGTGGCACAATTAAGGACTAAATAAAACCACATGGAATGGATAAGGCATAGACTAAGATTTTCGAGAGTTTACATTCACTTTCCCGATGATTTCATCAGCATCGACAGGAATGAGCACAAACACATTATAAGAGTTCACCAAAACCCCCCGAACATCGATGATTATCTATACAATGGTGATGTGGAATTGATGTAATTAACTGATGAGACATCTATGTGGCAGGGAAACATTATGAAAGATGATGTGGAAAGATGACATGGTGAGTGACATGACATCTACGGAAATCAATGTGGACCTCAAGTGACATGGCATCTTACGTGGAAGTTGTGATAGTTTACGAAGAAAATCCTTTCCATCGATAAGTTTGATGGCCATGATTTCTTTACTCTTGTAATCATATGATTGATAGGGATGCTTCAAACCTTTCACTATTATTAGTGACTCGACGTTGGTCTATGACTTTGTTCTCGTGCATGGGATTTCGAAGTTTCGAACCTATAAATACTTGAACACCCTTTTGGTGTTTCTTTGTTGCTAGTGAGCATCCATATTCCTAATGGAGTCACCCTGATATCATAGACCTTTCTCTTCTACCTACAAGCATCCATATTCCAAGCAGAAATATTTGCATTCCTTCCTTCACATCAAAATCCCCCTTTTTAGTTATTTTCCTACCTCATCATTTTGTTTTTTCTTTATTTAGTATAATGCAAAGCATATGCATCTATTACTATATATATTTGAGGATTTATTTTAGGATATGAATATTAGTCTATGAGGATGATATCTATTTATTGAATAAAGTGACTAGTACTTACGCCTGGTATAGCATTCTTCCTTATGAGGAGTGGGATTTTCATTAGTTTGTTACAAAGAGTGAGCCAAACTTTCCGTATTTTCTATAATTCCCCTTCATAAATTCCATACCATATGTCATACAATATGTTTTCCTCCCTATATGAGATATATACATAAATATAAGCACCTTTTGACTCTAATTTTTATTCAAAATTTGGTTCCCCTTACTTTTGTGTAAAAAATATAAAGCATGATATAAGAGAATTGTCTCACCATGTCTTACCAAAAGATAAGACTCAAATCTATCTCATAAGTATAAAGATCATAAAAAGATCGTAAAAGACAAAATAGAAAAGAATCACCAAAATCTCACCTAAAATCAACAAATGACATAAATCAAATTATGATAAAACAAAAAGAAATTATGTACAAAACTACTCACTTAAAATAATTAGGTAAAAAACATTTTGAGGATTTGGACATTAATAGGGAGAGAATCCAATTCACCTCTCATGTTTTGCAACCTATAATTTCCAACCTCAATATTCTCATCTACCTGGTAAGGACCAAGCCATAAATTTTGAAACTTATGAGTGTTTCATCTTTGGTTCATTAACCTTATCCAACTTCAAGACTATATCTCCCACATTAAAATTTGTATCCCTAGATTTGTGTTTTTCAAGCCATCTCTTCACCAAATATTAGAGAGTTGTGAATTTGTTTTTATCCCTTTCCCTTTTCTCTTCAATTATGATGTGTGTATCAACAGGTTATTTCATACAAGAGAGAGGCTGACCCCTGAAGGCCTAGGAGAGTTGCAGAGATGAGATATACATATTTTTTGGTAATATGGATTCCCAACCATAAACAAGAAAGTATGGGGAAGTCCCTAGGGCTCCCTTAGGGGTCACCTTGTCATCCCAAAGTGCATTGTGTAGAGAATTGTGTTGATTCTTGTGGTTTTCAGTGACTTCCTTCTTTAAGATCCAAATTAGATTCTTATTCATATATTTTTCTATACCATTTTATTTTGGATAGTAGTTAGAATAATACCTTCATATAATCCCTTCTTAAAGTGCAAATTCAATCAAAAGAGTAGAATAAAAGTAAGCAACATTGTAAATCACAATCATAGATAGTAACTAAAATCTAGTAATTAGGTGTTGTTCCAAAAAATGGATGACTATCTTTTCATTATTTCAAGTAAGGGGAATGGATTATGACCATAAGGTAAAATAATATGTTGTAGTTAGGATGTATTTGTTCTTTTTTTATGAATTTGGGTTAATTTATCCTATGAAATCTATTTCCCATGGCTCAAAAGGTCTAGAAATTGTTATTGATTGCAATGGGACGGGGGGGCTTTCTTCTTTACCAACACTCAACTGGAATAACATACATGTCCTAACATGTGTATGATCATCTCTAAACAAGGCTGGCTAATAGCAACCTATTGTCATGATATTATGAGCTATGATTTCTCCTACAAAATGCCCACCAGTTGGGCCATTATGTATATCTTTCAACACCTTCTCTACATCCTCTTCATCAATGAATCTAATTAATACCCCATCATAATTTTTCCAAAACAACACAAAGTTAATGAGACAATATTTGACAAATTTCAATCCAAGGGATCTTCTCTCCTTAGGATTTAAATGTTCAAGGAACATACCATGGTGGAGAAAATAAGAGACAATTGAATACCATGAGTAATTACTTGGTGGGACATAAGGTACTTCACTACACCATAAGGGAAATTCATTGTCCCATCCAGACTCATCTGACCCTGCCATGTTTTGAGATTATGTGGCTAACTTACACAATACTTGGCCCCTGACTATTTTGGATGACTTATTTTCAAGGTCAAATTCATGGATAACAGTCATCCAATTTCCTCTCCTTACACCCATTTCTTGTTGTGTGAAGAGTGACCTCACAAAATCATGAGGCATTATAACTTTGGTATGCTTCTTGAGGATGTAAGACCATAAACGTTTGACTAATTTGTACACAACATAGGGTTGTTTTTCGATAGAAGGGTAATTCATCTCTTGCCCTTGTAAGTTAGTACCCATGAATGAAATAGGGCCTCATTCTTATCATAATCTTTTTGCGTGAGGACATTTTCCAAATATTGATCAGAGGCAAAGGTGTACAGGAAGAAATCATTAATAAAATAAGGACTACATGAAATAGGTGCTTGAAAAATAGTCATCTTAATTTTATCAAAAACTTCCTTTTCTTCCTTGGTCCATTTAAAATTAGCATCTTTACAAATTATCTTATGTAACAGTTTAACGAATTTAACAAAATTAGGTGAAAACTTTCTTACAAAGTTATTCTTACCAAAGAAGGATTACACATATTTATTATTATGCAGAAAAGGTAATTAGGAAATCAATTGCTCGGGGTCAATAGTAGTTTCTTCTTTAGAGATGATGTGGCCTAAACATTTTCCTTCAATTACCCAAAAGATGTTATTTTATTCAGAGAAATGCCATACTTTTTACATCTCTAAAAAATGTTAGTCAAATGGAGGATGTGGTCTGATCTAGTTTTTGAATAAATCAAAACATCATCGAGATAGACCAGTACAAACTTGTTTATCATCCCTCTAAAAGACATTTCCATGGCTTGTTGAAATGTGGTTCTTTCATTAATTACACCAAAAGGCATGTGTCTATATGAAAAGGTTCCCCATTTAGTACGAAAAGTGGTTTTCAAATGATCCTCTCCTGAGAAAAAAACTTGACTATATCTTGAGAAACTATATAGAAGTGAGAACATCTCATATCCAAAAACAATTTGTAAGAGTTGTTCCATTGTGGGGACATGATAGTTATCTTTCTCGAAGGCTTTGTTTAGATTGCAGAAATTCACATAGAGAGGGATATCTCTTGACGTTTTTTTACTGGTACTAGATTAGCCACTGTTGAGATCATTTCATGTTTCTAGGTTTTCCTTCTCCGTTCTATCTTCCCAACTTATTTTTTCCTAGCTCTTTTATCTTTTCTACACCACCCCTTGTTTCCCTCTTTCTTTTATACTTTCTTCTCTCCCTTTCTACTTACCATACTTAGTCATTTTCAGTGATCGATGGGTTCGTGGGTTGGCAGGTTGACGGACCTTCATCTCCATCCACTTTCCCATGTCACAAGTTCGCTGATACACTTAGCCATTTTTCAATTGCCTGGGTTCATGGGTTCAAGCCCTAATACTCCAAGTTTCGTGACCTTCATTTTTCACCCCAGGTTCTATGATCTACATTTTGACCATAATATTTGTCATGGGTATCGGGCCCCAAAGTATTTTATTCCTTTTGCATGCAAGTCCAGCTGACCATCTTTCTATAATTAGTATATTTTTGGTCATCTATAACCGTGAGTTCGTGGGTTCCTGGGTTGGCGAGTTCATGAAAATATCCATATTCAAACTCTCTCTCGTCCATCCCCTCCATTTGGTTGATTTTCTCAATATGAATTAAGTGTTGTTTAATGATAACAACTGTTGTGCATGCCTCAAAAATATCATCATTAATGGAGAAAGTCTTGAGGACTTACTCATTAAATTGAATTAAATCTCCATTTTCCAAGGGATTAAATTATCATCATCTCTCCAAAAAGATTTATTTCAGGTTATTATCTAGATGAAGAAATAGTCTCGTCAACCTATGGCAACATCATCTAGACAATCGTTTTTGGTGATACTTTAAATATATTTGGTTGTGAAGACCAAAGCTTCCAGTGGTCAAGAGAATATTAATATTATTCCTCTCCTCTTGCAATGAAAGACATAATTTGGGCATATGGAATCGCTCATGATGGCTGTGTTCCTGAGGTTTTTTATTGTAAAAAAAATGTTGCATGGTGTGTGGAAAAGTACGTTCCAAGTCAAATAATTATACACCTCCATGATCATTCTTTGATTTCTCTTTCACCGCAATTTTATCACAAGATGTTAAAGATGTTCGAGTCGATGCTTAATTTCAAAGGAGAAGATTGCAGATGTTGGAAGAAACATAGCAATGGGCTTGACCTCCTATTTGAATATATGGAGAATCCTGCATTTGTCCTAGAAGACATAACCATAATCCAGGTTGAGTCTTTTAAAAACCCCTATCGAGAAATTGCCTAGCTGTTTACCAGGTTGAGAGGTCAGGAAATAATTGCCTTTATATCTCACATGATTTTATACAATATGTATTTTATAGTGCAAGAACATGCCATCTTTGACTAGGGAAAACTGATTTTTATCAAAATCTCGTCCTAGTTATCACACTATAAAAAGGATAGAAAATTATTTATGGCTTCTTATCTGATATTTGCTATTGTTCATTGTTATAAATTCCCAAACTTAACCATAAGTAAGAGGGTGAATCATGAAATAGATCCAGTTACCTTTGGTATTAGGCACTATAGAGACATAATACCCCTTTATAATGAAGTTTATAATGAGTTTGTTTCAGTACTCAAAAGGTTGTTGTTGGGAGAAAATACTTCAAGGATATTTGACCAAGTTACACAATTCTTAGAGAAAAAAGGAACAATAGAACAAATGGAGAATCACAGTGTCATAAGGATATTATGCTCGAAAGAAAATCCTTCTTTTCTCCCATATCATCTATCTGAAAAACTATTTATTACAGAGGTGGCAAGGAAATATAACTTCTAGCTACATTTTTTCCACGAAAAAAGGGAAAAAACCAATTTATTCCCCTTCCATGGAAGATTGGAGAGTTCATGTTCAGAAATATAAATAAAATTGACGAGTTTACAAATCATTTCAACAATGTGAATTTAAAGTATGCTGAAAATATCAAAGGTTTTGATCCTAACAAAATATTTTTGAGACATATGCTTTAACTAGGATTTAGTAACTCGTTCATTCAAACTATATTGATTGAAGAAGAAGAAGGTTACAGCCAAAGTACTCTTGTACATGATGTTGGTGACCTAGAAACATTACTCAGTAGTAATGATTTTTATAAGCAAAGGGGAAAAGGTCCTAGTGAAAAAAGTGCTCAATCTCTAGTTGTTACTCCTAAGAATACCACATCCCAAAGAAATGGTCTAATAACCYACCCAGTCAAAAAGGTTGTCAAAAGTAGTTCCCCGTGAGAAAGAAAAAGAAGAATAATTAGTGCAATAGGAAGAGGGTAATCTTATAGAAAATGACATCCAAATATTTTCTTTGGAGGACAAGGAGCTAGAACTAAATATTAAGAAAATATTTTCTGCAATGGAACAACTAGAAAATATTTCTCAACAAAATTCTTTATTGGAATTTGTTGAAAATGAGACCTTAAGTGAAGAAGAATCCTTCACTTTTCAAAGTGTTGTTTTTGATAAAGAGTCTAAAAAGTYGATTGTAGAAAGAAGTGACCAGAAGAATAAAAAGGGAAATCCTTGCCCATAGGTAGACCTGAAGGACATGTGACCATCCMAAATTTCCAAAATTCACAGGGMAACCAGGGATGCTCTTGATGATTCTATTGATGGTTTAGAAGCTGAMAATGATAAATTAAAGGTGAGGATGAGAGAATTARAAACTACCTTAATGCCTCTTCCAATCCTGACAAGTCCTTTTTCAATGGTTAAACCAACTATACCCACTATTAAGTTAAAAGGATCTTCTATTTTACTCATAGCAGTCCAAAGTTATGTAGATAAGAACATTAAAAAGAGAATGTCACTTATAACATAAGCATGGGAGGTATCAAAAAATATTTTTTCTTTCATTTCAAGGGCACATGCTTTTCATGAGTATCTTCAAGCTGATTTAAAGAATGAATAAGGTTTCTACGTTGATTCTATCTTTCCATTTGGAATAAAAGTCTCTAACATGATAGAATTGAAAAGAATAGAAGAGGATCTGCCTTCTCAAAGACGAATTAAATAGTTGAATGCATGTTGGAAAGAAATATCAAGAATTTGAATAACATTGTCCAAGCATGCAGAGAATCCATAGTAAAAAGAGAAGAATTCTTCAAAAGACCCACAAAGATAGATTTGGTAGGAAGCACTAATGAGGTACAATATCCTAAGTTAATTCTCAATTCAATGTTTATGAGAAAGCAACAATTTGATGAACAAGTAGAGATATTTAAGGGGTTATCAACTAAGAAATTTTATGGCATAATTGAATATAATGAAGAAGGGATAGATAATTGGTTGATTGATTAGTCTGTGAAAAATCAAGATATTGAGGAGGAAATATATGGAATTTCTCATGACTCAAGAGATTTGTAAGGTGAATTATTCAATATCAAAATCAACCATGAAATAAATGTTTCACCAATGAAAAATTACATTGAAGAATGGTTTAAAAAGGAAATTGGTAAATTAACTAAAGAAGGCCAAGAAGTAGGAGTTGAGACAGTTCCTATAAATGTCAATGAGGAAAATAAAAGGACAACAACAAGCAAGTAAAAAAAAGAGAGATATCATCATAGTAAGTTTATGTTGATTAAATCTTGCTTTGTTTATCAATTTTTCATTCAGTTACTCCGCTTCTTTGACTAGAAAGGTTTAACCCAAATCTGATAACTTCTTCCTGTCTTCTTTCTAGGTCTTTCTACTCTGTCATTACCCACCATCTTCTCTCCACCACTTATTTCTTGTTTATATTTTCTTTATGGTCCATGGGAGCCCCAATACTAGTCCTAAGGACAAACACATTTAAATTTCAAAGCTTTGTAACAGAATTTATATTTCTCAGAAATCCCAAGAGAACTATTTCGAGATCAATTTTGACTGTGTTGTCTAACTCTGAGTTTTGAGTATAAAATATTTGAAATTGATCTATAATTTTATTTATTTGATCTCCACATGTGTTTACGCTGTTAAAGTTCTCTTATGCATGCAAACCATTTTCTTTTATTTTATCTGATCATAAATATTTAATTTCACTATGATGGATGTGAGGAATTGTTTCTTATTTTTTTCAAATATGTGATGTGTGAGGTTCCTAGGCATCTCTCATGAACTCTCTTAAAAAAAAAAAAAAAAAATTTATTGCAATATTTATATTTCTTTGAAATTCATGGCAGACTTTCGCAAAGTCCTATATTATTTTGAAAATCTATAATTCCAAGAAAATCTTGAAACAAAGAGGAGTACCCCATCTATAAAAATGCAGGGGGATTTGTATCCCCATGAGGTTGTCATTATGGTCCTAATGAATTTAAGTGCCAACATTTTTGGTTACCATACCAGGGACGACTAAAAATTTTAATTCTAGTTTTGCATCTTTTGAAAGATACATGAATTTTCCCCAGGCTAATCAACCCCACCTAAAAATTGGATTAAATAATCAACGAAGCATATTACATCAGCTATTTAATCTAGTAATAAAGAGAACTAAGACTAGGGAAGAATTGGAAATATCTTGGCATACATTGGTTCAATAAGAAGAAAGATAAATCCTTCGTAGACAGAGGAGAGACAAGCGACAAGACAGAAGAAACACAATACTAGCTCGAGCAACACAAGAACAAGATCAAAATTGAAGATGGACGAATACAAGGGTCCCATTACCAAAAGCAAAAGAAAGAAACTTTGTATTCTAAGAAGTGGAAAGCATATTCCTGAAATATTTTTGGACATGGTAGGAAGAAATGAACAACCACAAGAAGAACCACGAAGAGAGCATCATGAAGAAAGAAAAGGAGGTGGAGGAGGTGGTAGAAGAAATCAAGAAGACCTAATATTTGGAAACCAAAGAAGAGTAATATATTCCTCCTTAAATATTCTAGGTGAGAAACATGACCTCCCTGTTCTCCCTAAGGGTACTTTGAAAGAATTTTCTAGAGACGGAACAGTTGATGCCAAAAGAAACCTTAATTTATTTCTTAATGTTTGTAATTTTCATTGTGTTGAATATGACGATGTGATTGTAAGGTTATTTATTCAAACCTTATCCGGATGAGCCTATGAATGGTATACGGCATTACCCACTAGGCCAATTGGCTCATTTAACAACATCAAAGCCATGTTCTTGACTATGTTCACTCCTCTAGTTACATATCATACCCTTCTCACTAATTTTACCCAGATTGGTTTGAGGAAGAATGAGAGAATAAAATATTTTAATCTCAGTTTCAATAAAACTTTGAGTAAGATTCCAGAAGATAAAATACCTAATGACCCAGTGATACTTGGTTGTTACAAGAATGTGATGCCCCCAAATGTAAAATATGCTACCAGAACATCCCAGATGGAGACCTTGGAGGAAGTAAAGGCCACTAAGATGTAAGAAATTATGATTGAGACGGGTTTTGACCCTGATATTGTCCTGGGAAAAGTATAGAGGTAGCTGGGAGGCATAAATAGTGATGATCAAGGAGCCTATAGCTCAAGAAAGAATGAATAACAAAATCCACGACCGATCCAAAATCAAACAATTGGAGGAGCATGTTTTAAGGGAACCATAACAAATGTGAAGGCAGACCCTATTGTGGCAGAAGAAACTAAGCAAAGAATTGAAACTGCACAAATGAATAGAACCATCAGGCAAATGCAAAATGAGATAACTAGATTAAGAAGGGGGGATAATTATGTAACAAATATTAGAATGTCAGTCTAAGATAAAAGAAGGAACTCTCCCCAAGAAAATAGAGTGAGGTTTGAAAACACTAATAATCCATAAAGACAAAGGGTTCCCAGGAAACCAATCCCAAATGCAGTTGTTTTGGATGATGTATATGACGAGAAAATGGTTGAGAAAGGAAACTATTATTTACCTGATGAAAATTCCTAAACTATACATATGGACAGATGCGATATGTCCATGCATATATTTGAAGAAGGAAACAATGACCCTGACTCGCAAGAAAATGTCACCTAGACACGAGCGTTTGTAAATAAATCCAAGAATAAAAATGATTCTGAGAAGGAAAAGGAAAAAGATAAAGAAAAGGTGAATGATAAAAAGGAAAATGAAAATGTGACAAATAGCATCGGAAGCAAGAAGCAACCCTCCCCAAATGAAATACAATGTTATAGAGGACTTGAGTAAGATAAGGATAACTCTTCCTTTTACAGAAGTGGT
>JASDQU010099906.1:26309-65130 GCA_032191745.1 Picea mariana | reverse complement strand
AGTAATTTGCAGACCAAGAAAAAATGTCAGTTCCCCTATCATAGACATTTCAAATCCAAACTACATGGCAGAAGAAAACCATTGTACCAATGAATCATTATTGCTTCCGAATATGATGTAATCTACATAGACCAACACAATGAGCAAATCATTACCCTCTGTTTTGATATATAGATTGTTGTCAATTGTTCCTCTCTTGAACCCTTTGTCTTGAAGATACTTATCCAGTCTGTAATACTAGGCACATGGAGCTTGTTTCAACCCATATAAGGCTTTATTCAACTTGCAAACAAAGTTAGGGTTATCTGACAGTTGGAAACCCTCTGGTTGTTCCATATAGACTTCTTCTTTTAGATCTCCATTTAGAAAAGTTGACTTAACATCCATTTGATAGACTTTAAACTGTTTATGACACACATAGGAAAGAAACATTCTAATAGCTTCTAATATTGCTATGAGCGCAAATGTTTCATAAAAATCCAATCCTTCTATTTGAGCATATCCTTTGTGGACCAATATAGCCTTATTTCTTACAATATTTCCTTTCTCATTCATCTTGTTTTTTTAGACCCATTTGGATCCTATTACATTTTTATTTGTTGGCCTAGGAATGAGTTTCCAAGTGTCATTCTTTTCAATATGGTCTAGTTCCTCATTCATTGATTTTAACCAATTTACGTCTTTATTGGCTTGATTCAATTTCTTGGGTTCCACCATGGATATGAAGGCTATATGTGATTTTTCGGTGTCTTTGATTATCCTTCTACTATTTTGTACACATTTTTGTTTCTCACCAATTATCTGACTTTCAGGATGATTCCTTTGAGTAATTTTGGAGGAAGGATTTGATGTTGATTGTTGTCCTAACTCTTCTTGTATGGGTGTCTCTTCTCCACCCGATTCATCATCTTCTTGTGAATATGAGATTTGTTTTTCTTTATCTTCATTATTCTCATCATCTTTTTCATCTAGCTTAGTGCTTATTCTTTGTTGATATTTTACAGGAGCTTATTCATCAATTCAAACATCAATACAATCTACTAATTTATGCATTCTTTTGTTAAAGCATATGTATCCTTTACTGTTCGTTGCATATCCTAAGAATATACCTTCATCATATCTACTATAAAATGTTCCCATATGATCATCATTATTCTTTATGTATCATTTACTTCCAAATATTTTGAAGTGCTTGATTGATGCAAGTCGACCAAACCACAACTCATATGGAGTTTTATCACTATTCGGCCTTAGATGCACTTTTTTTAGAATATGAATAGCCATGTAAACAACCTCCACCCTGAAGGTTTGTGAAATGTTCCTTTCACTCATCATAGCCCTTTCCATCTGCTAAACTGATAGATTTTGGCATTATACAACTCCATTTTGTTGAGAAGTACCTGGAATAGTGTATTCTCTTTTAATTCCATGTCTGTCACAGAATTCTTTGAAATCTCTTGACAAAAATTCTCCTCCCATCTCTAAGTGAATTTTCTTTAACTTCCTTCATGTCTGATTCTCAACTAACACCTTAAACTTTTTGAACTTCTCAAATGCATCAGATTTTTCTCTCAGAAAGGAAACCCATGTAAGTCTGGATAAGTCATGAATGACTAGCATAAAGTAGAGTTCTCTTCCAGTTCCTTCCTTTCGGATGGTCCACACAGATCCATATGAATAATTTGAAGTGGTTTCTCTTAAGATGTGAAACTCTTCGATTTGAATTGAGCACGAGTCATTTTCCCCATTTGATAGGATTCACATACAAAGTTATTAGGCTTAGATATTCTTGGAAGGTCTTTCACAACGCTTTCATTATTCAGTTTGACAATATGATCAAAATTAAGGTGTCCAAGCCTTATGTGCCAGAACCTACATTGATCAAGTTTGCTTAAATGAAATTTATCCTTATCTTCCTTCAGAACATATGCATTGTTTTCAGTTCTAACCCCTTTTGCAATAAGCTCTCCTGTGTTTACTGTCTTTATTTTACAATTCTTGGTAGTGAAAGTGACTTCACATCCTTTGTCACATATCTAAGTGACACTAAAAATATTATGATTTAAAACATCAAAAGATAATACATCTTGAGATTTTCTTCTTCCATTACTTAAGCTTACTAGACCTTTACCTCTGATCTTTCCTGGAGCATCATTTCCAAAGGTCACATTCCTTGATTTATTTTCTTTGAGTAATAGGAACTTACTTTTGTCACATGTCATATGAGTGGAGCATCCGTTGTCAATATACCAGGTGTATTTTTGTCTTTGAGCTGACAACACTAATCACACTTGTTATCTTCATTCTTCTTCCAAACCTTGATGTTTTTAGCTCTGTGATTTGAATCTGGATTGTATTTTTTTAAGCGATAGTATGCATCATTATGTCCATAATTATGGAAGATGTAACATTATGGTTCATTGAATAAAGGATCATAACCATTGTTATGTGTAATCTGCGTCCTTTTCTCATCCATCACATGATTTATAGTCTGTGGTTGTTTATTACTTGGTTGTCTCATTCTTTGTTGTGGAAGATATTTATTCCTTGGCTTTCTTGATTGCTCATGTCTAAATATTAAAGAACAATTTACAACTTTGTGGCCAAAGTTAGAGCAATAAAAACAATATCCATAGAAAAAATATTTGTACCTGGAAAATGGTTGTCTTGTTTGAGCAGGTCGATTTCTTCCATGCTGATGATTTCCTTGAGCAGAGGATGTATTATTTCTTTGTTCTACATATTCAGTTCTGGTAGCTTTTCCTTCACTCCTCCTTGGCAGCTGATTCTCTTCTTTTGTTTCTGCAGGTTTGTTGTTGTCAATGGTTGTAGATTTGACAAACTTGATGGATTCCTTATTGCTTGGTTGACCACTACTTTATCCCTCTTCATAGACCAAACTAGTTTTCAACTTTGAATTCCTTTTATAATTAAGAATGGAGGCTAATCCTTCTAAGGCTTTAATACTTGTTAGATTCTGATGATATAAGGCCTGGAATTTTCCCTAGATCTTTTCTGACAGTCACTACTTCAACTTCCAATTTTTCACCTTTTGTTTCGGATTCCTTCAATTGTTGTTTGAGCATGTCTTAAATCTTCTTAGATTCTTCTAACTTAACATTCAACAGAGAAATTTATTTATATGGTTCATTGCATGTTTTCTCATACCTTAGCAATAACTGCTTATGTTTTCTTTTGTTTTCTCTGAGTCTATCAATATCTTCCATGGCACTGACAAGTTCTCCTTCAAGATCTACTATTGCTTCACAATCAACGAACTCACTTCCTGTATCTTCAGTGTTTATATCTTCTAAATCTATTAGCATGATATCATTTATTTTATCTTCAATAGAAGAGTCACTGCTTTCATCATCTGAGGGATCATCATCATTGTTTACACAAATGCTTTTATTCTTAAAATTATTTTCTTTATAGACCTTCTTGTGTTTGTGCTTCTCTTCATTGTCATATGTCTGATCCTTTATTTTGTGAGGAAACTTAGATGCAAAATGACCTATCTTACCACAGTTGAAACATTTGAAGGGAAGTTTAACTTTGTATTTTCCTGATCCTTTCTTCAGTATTCTCACAAAGTTTGCTTCAATCTCATCTATATCAGAGTCTGTGTTTTTCTCTACTTTAAAAGATGCCTCTCTTGTAGTGTATTTACCTTTGGTGATTCTCATTTCATAAGTAGTTAGGGTTCCAAGAAGTTGATCTAGTGTCAATGTTTTGAGATCATCTATTTCCTCTATAGCAGAGACCTTTGAGTTAAATCTATTAGGAAGAGATCTTAATATTTTCTGGACTAGAAAAGATTCATATATCGTTTCACCTAGGCCTTTCATAGCGTTGACAAGTAATTATATATGTAATAATTACTTACTAATAGTTTGGTCTTCATCCATATTTAACTTCTCAAATTTCAGTCTGTGAGTATGAAGTTTTGCATCTTTCACCTTTTCATTACCTTCATAACTATTATCATCTTGTCCCATGTAACTTTTGTTGAATCACAGTAAATGAATTTGAAAAGCTTGGCTTCAGCAAGTCCATGGAGAATGGCATTCATTTCTTTTTCATTACAACTAAACTCTAGCTTATCATTTTTTGAGGCCAAGACTACAGGCTTCACATATCCCATTTCAACGACATCCCAAACATCAACACCCAATGAAATTAAATGTGTTCTCATTCTTATTTTCCAGAAGGAAAAGTTTGTTCCATCAAACATAGAGGGTCTATTAGTTGAACTTCCATCATGACTAGTCATTTTCAATCTTATGGATCTACCTTTGATCAGAGGCACCGACTCTGATACTAATTGTTGGAAATATAACTGAGAGGGGGGGGTGTATTAGTTATGTATATAAACTTGAAACTTTTCCTTTTATTTTTTGATTCATTCTAGATTATTATTTAATGTGTTGTTGATAACTTAACATGCATATATATACAATATTTGATCAATCACACAGAGACACTGATTTCCATGAGGAAACCCTTAGGGGTGAAAACCTCTTCTTCTTAGGATGTCAATCAAGCTCCAACTTTCATGTACATCACAGTATTTGAGATCCAACTCAATATGAGGCTACAATTTCTAATAGAAAGATACAAATTGTAGAGAGCACCAACTCTCATATTTCTCTAGCACCAACTAGATGGAAGCACCAAATCCTAGGTTTCTATAGCACCCACTAGATGGAAGCACCAACTCCCAGAATATCTTCTAGCACCAACTAGAATTTAGAGGACTACAATCCTCCCTAGCACCACCCTACCACCCTGAATGAATCTTACAAAACTTTAATTACTTGCTCTGTCTCTGATATGGTCTGTTATAGCTCCATGTCTCATCCTCCTTCTTCAGGTTCTATACTTTGTTCTTCTTCTGCATCGTTCATCTTCTATGCTCTCCGCTTTTTATTCCTGCGCTCAACACCACACCTGTTCAACTTCTCTTGTGCCTTTTATACGTAGTGCTTCCTCTGCATACTCTTTATTGTGCCACATATCTCTCCTTCAGATTGTGCACTCCATCTCATCCTGCCCACATGCATCATTCTCGAAAAATCCCTCTTTGTTCTCTGTTCTGCATGTCTTTCTCACACAAAGTTCTCTGCCAGATCATCATCATAACTCTTCATCTTCTCTGGTGGTTATTCTAAATCTATTCATCATCAATGGTTGTTATCCAAAGATTCCTTGGCTTCTCTAGCAATCTTAACTCTTCATCTTCTATTTTAGTTCAACCATTCATTTTGGCTTCTATGGATTATAATCCCCTTCCTTCACGTGACCATTAGCGATGACCATACACCTAACCAATAGGCGCTTTGTGACTCACAACTTCAGGAATCTTGGTATGAGACATCTATATTCTCCCAACTCTCAATATATGAAGTGGAGCCTAGCGACGTGATAGCTTATCCCTTAACCTTCGTTGATGTGACCATGGATGTGACCACAGGCCTAACTTCTGAGCCTCCACATTTCCTTTCTCCGAAACCATGGTTTCTATTATGGCCCACCTTCAACTTTTTAAAGTTCACACACCTTCAATCCCCATAATGTTACATGATCGTCCATCTCACGATCTTGACGGTGCTCCTGAACTTACGTATTAGATCTAGCCTTCTTAAATCGATTTCTATGATTTACTTCATGGTTCGGGCTTCGGGAGTTTCAAATCTCAAACCCTGCTTTCCTCCATACGCCAATCTTTTGGAGTGGAAGATATATTGACACGTGTCCCCCTCAGATTATCGGTCAAGCTCTCCTTCGGGTATCTGGACTCCAAAGATTTCAAATATCAACTTTTCCTTTCTTCTGACTGGATATCTTCCAAAATGGAAGATCTGATGACATTTTTCCTCTTTAACAATTGCTATCCTTGGCTCCAAGACTTCGGCCATTTCGACTCTTCGACACTTCACTTTTCCATGAACACTTTCACCTGGAGTCAATGATCTATTGACACATACCCTCCTGCATGATCAACAATCATGAGTGACTTTGACACTTCGGGCTTCAGGAGTTTCAACTCCTATGCACTTGTTTCTCCCAGAGCGCTTTCACCAGAATGCATAATCTTCTTACACGTACCCCTCCTAGCGATCAACAACCAGGGTCTTCTTCGGGTCTTTGGTGTTCGGGACTTCAGGAATTTAGGAAAATCATTGTTTCATTATCTTTCAGAGTGGTCACCTAATGAATAATTCATAGGTAGTGGAGACCACTTGCTGTCGGTTAACAAATCCACTTACACCATCCTTCCACTGAACTAGATCAACGGTTGATAATGAAGGTGAAGTGATCTTCAGATCAGACAACTAAGAGAGACTTTGGACCTTTGTCCTTGGGTACTTCAGGAATTTTTACATTTGTTGGTGATGAAACTTCTGAAGTAAATCTCCCGTAGTGATGTAGCTTGCTTACGTCACTTGTTGACATTGCACAAGCCAATTTCCTCCTGACACTTATCATCATCTGATTATGCCATGTGTAATTGCTAACATGGTCTTCCACATGTCCTTGCTGACATGGTCCTCCACATGTCCTTGCTGATGTGTTCTTCCACATGTCCTTGATGAGGTGGTTTTATGACGTCGGTGAGACATGTAGGCAGTGTAGTGGAGGTGGCGGCAGAGCGCAGTAGTGGAGTGTAATGTGTACTGGGTAGTGGAGTGTAACGTCAGAGTCTAGAGGTGGTATGTATGGGTGGTTTGGTGGTTTTTTTGGAGGGGGGACTAAGAGGTAAGTCGTAATGAGTGAGGGGGGTCCGATTTGACAAGAAGGTGACATGTATGAGTGTCCCCCATGGGAAATACCACCAAATCAGACCCCCCCCAACCCCCCCCCCAACGGTTAAAGGAAGAAAGATCGGGGGGTCCGATATGCCCTGTTGACCGTAGATCTGAGTTCTTGATTATCGGTCACTGAGATTGGTGCAACCTTCTTCTAACTTATCCTGTCCTTCCACTTATTTCGATTTGAAGGCTGACATAAATTCAGGTGATCGAGATCTCATATCTCAGCCCTTGCTTATCCTATCCTTCCACTTAAATCTATTCGACGACTAATGGAAATTCAGATGATTAAATTCTCAATCATTTTTCCCCGCTTATCCTATCCTTCATTAATTTAATCCGATGGTTGTTGGTCCTCTAGATTGGTGATCCAAAATCCACTGTTGCTCTTCCTCATGAGATTATGATCTCTCCAACTTATAAGGATTTCTAAGTGTTCACAGGTCTCGACCTTTTCTCCTCTTGCAAGTCTGTCTCTTGGACCTCATCTAGAAACCACTATCTCTTTTGAGCTTTCTCATCTTCTGTGCTCTTGAGATTTGATTCATTGTTGTTCTTGCCACCAATGACAAGCACATTCTTCATGTAAACATGCCAACACCAACGTAATTAGAAAGTTCTTTGAACATGAAATATTCAATCCTAATTATTAATAAATTTTGGCCCTTCACCAAGTTTTGGGATAATCTTGGTCATGTAACCTATTTTTGGAATTCAACACCCTGTCAAAGGAAGAGCACAAGACAAAGCAGAGATCAAGGGATTTAGGCCCACTTTTGGATCCTTTTTGGGTTTTGGGATTATGTAATGGGAAAGGGATGTCGGCCTGTGGGTTTACCCACACTTAGGCCCACTTTTGTAAAGTATAAATAAACATCTAGGCATATAGTAGAGTAGGATTGTATCTATGTGATGTAAGCTAAGTGCTAGTGGATGTTGTAAGTGCTTTTTGCATGACTATAATAGGCTTGCAGAGCTTAGTGCAAGTCATTGTAAGAAGATATAGAAGGCTTTGTTCTATAGTGCAAGGAAGAAGGATCTGGCGAGCTGCATAGATCTTTTGTCCTATGCGAAGAAGGGTTTTTATGGCTCTCTGTTGTAACTGATTGAAGACAATAATAAATAAGAAGAGTTGGTGGATGTAGCCCCAGGGTGGGGGTGAACCATGTAAATCTATGTGTTATGCTTTGTGCTTTGACTCAATGTTCTCATCTTTGCTTTTTCTAAGTGCTTTGATGTATTTAGATGGATCCACTTATGCTTTGTGCTTCTTAGATGTGTGTGAATGTTAGATCTGACATGTATGTGGATGATTAGTGCCAATCTACTAGATATGATCTATTTTACTATTGTTAAGTACTGGACTACCTTAGATCTAAGTGAATGCTGCGATGCTCTGTGTTATCTGCAAAGTATAATAAGGGTTGAATAATGATGAATGATCGATGCTAAGTGTTTTGTAAGAAATATAATCACAAATTTGTGTCCCATATAAGGTTGCAGACAATCGAGTCTTGCAACCACCCCTGCCTCTACCTCGGGTGAGACTTCATCTATTTCACAGGTGTTTTCGAAAGGGCCGGTAGTTAGGGTTTTTGGTGCGCTATTGTAGTATTTAACCTCAGGTCTGCCCCTATGCCAACAAATGATTCCATTGCCAAGACCTAAAACTGTGATTGCTGGGAATTGAGGAAGATGAATCTTTATGCAAAGATTCATCCTGAAACTGTGGAAGCTCTATGCAAGGATCTGTGTCGTAGTGCGTAGTATTCCACTTGATATGAAAATATTTGTGATAAGAAAGAAGGCCAGATATGAAGAAAAGAAGCGAGATCTGAACGCTTTGTGCTCTAAAAAAGGTAAAAGTGAAAATTTCTAAAGAAAAGAGGTCATATCTACATAAAAAAGGTAAGATCTGTAATCTTTGTTCTCTAATAAAGGTAAGAATAGTTAAAAGTTCTTAGATCTAGAAGCTTTGTGCTCAGTAGAAGTAAAATAAGTGAAATTTTTTGTTTCTATAGTATGGATCTAGGTATGTTTGATATATTTTGTCCTAGCTTGAAAACTAGGGCTCAGATAGATGAAAGAAAGCTTGATATGAATAAATCTGATAAGTACAATGATAGATATGTTATACCTATGCATAGAAATAATGTTTGGACTAACAAATGGATGCAGGATCCTATAAAGAATGTTTTGCAGGATAGTTACCATGATCCTAGTGCGCAGTACAGAAGAGGTTGGGGATCATTTAATAGAAAGAGAGGATTGACCCTCTGTTACAGTTGCAGAAGACTAGGACATGTTGCTAAGGAATGCCCTGGGAAAATACTTAGTTGTATTTGCTGCAAATCTTTGGACCATGAAGTATTGGATTTCCCTAGAATGATTGCTAAGCTTGAAAGAATGAATCTGAATGAAAAAAACCCTAAGGAAGCTCTAGAAATAGCTGAACCCCAAAAAGAATAAGAGAAGGTATTACTATATATGAAAGGTACCTTGAATGACTACCGACATATTATATTATCAGAGGTCTTTAAAGAAAAAGAATGCATCGAGGCAAGAATAAGGGACTTCAATATTGATTGTGTTCTTGATGAAGAAACACCATTGAACATTATGCCAGAGAGAACTTGAGAAGTTATAAGAAGGCCTGCTATGATCCCTTCATTAAGAGGAATATTGATATTCATAAGAAAACTGGTGAGCCTATGTGGAAGGCTCACTCATATATCTATGAATGCTAATGGAAATTCAACAGAGGAAGATTTTGAGATTATCAAGTTTATTGAGGACAACACCCCGTTTACTATGTTACTTGGAAAACCTTGGATTGAGAGAGATCAAGCCAGAAACAAGGAAGAAGAAGAGGTTTTAGAACAAAATAAACGAGAGTTAAAAGATTTCATGACTAGAAGGATTACACAGCTCATTGAAGAATAGGAGAATGGATCGAAGATACTTAGTGCTAGAAACCCAAATATCAAAGTTGTAAGAACATTAGAAAACTCACAGACGACCGAGGTACCTATCCCGGGTAAATAAGAGATATTACCCCTGTGTCCTAGGAGAAAACCTCAGCAGCGTGGAGTGGCAATGTCCAAGAAAAATAAGAATCAAAATGGGAAGAGAATCAATGAGATGAAGCTCACTGGAAAGAAGGCTAGGAATATAAGTAAAAAGAGAGCTAAGATTGAAAGGCTACAGAATATTCCAGAGGGAACATCATAGAATGGAAAACCTGTAGAAATTGAACTTCGCCAAGATATTAGACCAGTGACATAGGCCACTTCGCTGAGGCGAAGCAATATAGTCAATGGAAGCCGATATAACCATTCGATTGCCACTCCAAATGGGTTGAAAAGAATTGATGGCTCACCACTAGACCGTTGGACCGTGCCATAATGAACATAACAAGAATTAATGAGGCTCATACCCGTTGAAAAGAAAACCATTGCCAAGATTTCCTATTTATCTCGTCATGCCATGAACAAAGAACACTTTTGCCAACTGAGAATTTGAAGCCCGCAGACTAGCAAGTGTATACAGTGATCATCATGCACATATTGTTGCTTCCTGTTTAGTATCTACGATCATTGTGACCCCAATCTTATTAACCCCAAGTGTGTATGTTTGAGGAACTTAGCGCACTTGAAGAATATGCGAAGGAAGTACTCATTGATCTCAGGACCGAGAAATTCATGTCGAAAAGAAGGATGTCTGTAGGTGTGCAAGCATCATTAACAGGAGGAGTCCAAGCCTATCCCTCAATTGCCCATGGAGAAGGAACTTCTAGAACCATGGTAGAGACAAGAACAAAGAACGAAGATGACATCATGAACGCCAAGATTATTCCACACATTTTATTGGCATACCTACAACCTCTGAGTGGTGCCATCAATCATGATAGTGTACCCCGCGACTTCGAGTATACTTTGATCACTGCGTACCTTCCGAAAGGGGTGCACACAGTTCGTGCCGACTAAGATAAGCTCGCAGCATTGAATTTTAGTGACTTCAACCTTGGTGACCAGAAGGCTTACAACATGCTCGCCCCACACAAGTATATAACTAGGACTAAAGACAATAATTCCAAGATCATCCCGCAATCATGGACCCGGAACCTCGTGCAGTCCACACTGCTCAACGTGATGAAGATTCCACACTTTGGAGGACATTAGGAGGTGAATGCATGTGTAAAATTACTATTGTTGTGCTATCACGATAGATACCTATGGTTGAACTGATGCATCACTGTGGATCCGACCTTGATCAATCATATCATAGGGATTAGTATGCAAGGCCTTGACCCACAGGATTTCTACCTTCGAAAGACCTCAGACCAAGCATTAGTGCAGAGAAATAAAGAAAGTTATGGCGATGTTGAGAAGGGAACGCAAGGTTACAAGGTAGCCTCTATCCAGAGTGGTGTAGTGCACCTTTCCTATGAGTTGATCGTGGGCAAGCTAGTTCATAAGAATAGACCAACTCAAGTGACTAGATTCATGGTCGACCTTGTAGGGAAGTGTGTAGAGGGACTACAGATGAACTAGGTGCAGTACCTTTTCAATTAACTAGAGCTTGATTGCAAAGAAGTGCAAGACCAAAGGTATGAGTTCCACTTTAGTTTGATTCTCATATTGATCACTTTCATTGCCTGGGAGCTACCAGAAGGCACCAGTTTCCCGAATATCGAACCCTTCAAACCACTGGCTGCAAAGTTCTATATGTTGTGGTACTCCAACGATATGAACAAGAAGTGGCAGTCCAATGTCGTCTTCCAAGCCTATTAAAACCAGTTGAATATCACAATCCAGTCTACATCGTGCATCACCCCTAACACACTTTACATGTTTAGACCCTTAATGAAATTTAGCGCGGACCGCCACTTCACCTATATTACAATGCACGTCGATGAGCATAAACAGTAGGTCAGTCATATTACAAGTTGACATAAGATGACTTGGAGGAGATTACCAAGGAATGGTCGACGAACCTCCTTGTTCCAGTAGACCCTGCAGAGATGTTCGATGTGGATAGCCTTGAAACTATGCTGGACACACCTGGACCAAGCAAGACGAAGAAATATGACGAAGTGAATGATGTCGATAGCACATCAACTAAGACCACTTTGATCTCACCTGAGAAGGGAGATGATGGTGGAGAGCTAGGTGGCACAAACGTTGAGAGAAACAAAGGAGAAGTTACTCTGCCTAGAGAGGAGGAGGATCCATCCAATAAAAGGAAGGTTACCCCTCCAAATCCTTCATCTCAGAAGAAAGCTAAAGCCACCAGGACTATGTTTAAGACTACCCTCACCCTAGATGACTTCGACTTCTTAGTCGATGCATTGAATGACACTTCACTGGAGATCGTAGAAAATCAAGAAGCGAAGTAGGAGGAGGTATTCAACTGAATTAGGGGTGAATTTCAACAGGTGCAGTAGGCACTACAATCCAGCCGCACAGTTTCTATTGTGCCTTCGATAAGTAGAACATAAGAACCAGGAGATGAGCCATCCCAATCACGCCATATCACCGATAAAGTTGAAGATCACCTTTGATGAGCTTAGGAAGAGACAACACAAGACACCCAAGATTTGGCGTAGGCACAGGAAGATCTACTAGAATAGCGCAGTAATGCAGAGCGAGAAAAACTAGCTCGTTAAGAAAAGTGGGAGGAAGAGAAAGAAGCGCTACAGCAAGACAAGGAACAGTTGCTCGCAGAGAAACTCAAAGTACAGGAACGGGTTCATAGAGAACTTCACTCTGTGACAGTCATCGAAGTCTAGATAGAGGAATGGGTTCCACAGCAGGTGGCACAACTAGAAGGAGTGAGCCAACAACTTCAACAGTGCATTGCAGAATTGGAACTTCGCACTATGCCCGAGACTCCTCAAGAAATAAGAGATATAAGAGAGGAAATTGCCTGCAACGTAGTTGGAAGATTAAAATCCCTTTCTTTGGAATGCAATCAGATGAGTTCTAGGAGCAATCAGACTTATGAGACCCTCATGGAGAATCCAGAGTTGCAGGCATTGGAGGCGCAACTCCAAGAAGCAAAGCAACATGCAGATACATTATAGGCACAGCTGAAGGCTTTGTCACCAGTCGAGAGAATGAAGAGATTTCCAGAGCAATACACCACCTAGCAACAGTTCCACATGATCCAAAGTAAAGTGATGGAAGTCTCTCAACGACTTCAACCAGTGCAAGATAAGGCATGTCAATTGTTCACTGAAGTTGAAAACCAAGGATCAGAACTTGAATAGGTCGTCATCACCACAGAACAACACCCAGAAGGGCCATTAAATGACGCAGTGATCCAAGACCTCACCGAGCAAGAGGCCATAACAATGCAGCAGGTCAAAGTGGCTTGAGCCAAGCTCGAGGCATTCAAGGAAGAATTTATCAGACCAGAGTGACTTGGGATGAGTCACAAGTGAGTGTTGGGGGCCTGTTGTCCCTTGACAAAGTTTTGGGATAATCTTGGTCATATAACCTATGTTTGGACTTCGACACCCTGTCGAAGGAAGAGCATAAGATGGAGTGGAGATCAAGGGATTTAGGCCCACTTTTGGATCCTTTTTGGGATTTGGGATTACGTAATGGGAAAGTGATGTCAGCCCATGGGTTTACCCATGCTTAGGCCCACTTTTGTAAAGTATAAATAAACATCTAGGCATCTAGTAGGGTAGGATTGTATCTATGTGATGTAAGTTAAGTGCTATTATATGTTGTAAGTACTTTGTGCATGACTGTAAGAGGATTGCAGAGCTCAGTGGAATTCATTGTAAGAAGATATAGAAGGCTTTGTGTTGTAGTTCAAGGAAGAAGGATCTAGCGAGCTGCATAGATCTTCTGTCCTATGCGAAGAAGGGTTTTGATGGATCTGTGATGTAACTGATTGAAGACAATAATAAAGAAGATGAGTTGGTGGACATAGCCCCAGGGTGGGGGAAACCACATAAATCTATGTGTTATGCTTTGTTCTTTGAATCAATGTGCTCATCTCTGCTTTTTTTAAGTGCTTTGATGTATTTAGATGGATCCACTTATGCTTTGTGCTTCTTAGATGTGTGTGAATGTTGGATATGACATGTATGAGGATGCTTAGTGCTGATCTACTGGATCTGATCTATTTTACTATTGTTAAGTACTAAAATACCTTAGATCCAAGTGAATGTTGTGATGCTCTGTGCTATCTGTGAAGTATAATAAGGGTTTAATAGTGATGAATGATTGATGATAAGTGTTTTGTAAGGAATATAATCACATATCTATGTCCCATCTAAGGTTGCAGACACCTGAGTCTTGCAACCACCCCTGGTTCTACCTTGGGTGAGACTTCATCTACTTCGCAGGTGTTGCCGAAAGGGTCGGTAGTTAGGGTTTTTTTGGTGTGCTGTTGTAGAATTGAACCCCGGGTCTGCCCCTGTTCCAACAATAAATCACTATAAAGTATGATTAAACATTAGTTACCTCATGGGTACACAATAATTGTTTAAAGGGCATGTCTGATGAGGAAAATAGGTAGAAAGTGCATCAATATTAGGAAAAATTGGTCAGGATATGGGAAAGATAAAGCAATTGGAGGTGAAAAAAAGGAGGCTCAACAATATCTATGACATGAAAACCAATTCTAGGGTTGCTACAGGTGAGGTAAATCATAAATCTGGACTCTACAAATTTTATGAATTTATTGAACCAGATTCTACATTACTACTTACACATGTTGATGAAAGCAGTAGGATATGGCACGAAAGGTGATCCAGATTTTATGAGCAGAACAAAATGACTACAGATTATTAACAGATGCTTAACACAAAATGACAGAGATACAGTAAAACTAGTTTTCTATTCAATAAGGAAATAAGATGAAACTGTAAAATGCAGCGGAAAACAAGCTTGTTGGAATGGTGGTGGCTTATCTCTGAGAAGAGATGTGATCGATGCACTCATTCGCAAGAATATGGTTACAATGAGGCTCTGAATGCCTTTTAAAATAAACAGTAATGTCCAAAACCCTTGACATCCAAAAACCTAACCCTAGGATATGAAGCTCCAAAAGTCATGCGGGCCACGTTTGGGTAAGTTAGTACATCAACTTCCCAGGGTCGTAACTTTTGCATATAATCTCTGTTTTGGGCACATGATAGCCCATTGGAAAGGTCTAATCAAGAAGAAAATTTTTTAACTAGCCTTGGTCAATGCCTTCAATGATCAGATGGGCCCCAAATTGCAAAAAACGTCATTTAAGGCCTCAAAATGGCCCCGAAAGTTTGGAACCCGAAAAACTATCGAAACACTGCCAAGGTGGAAAATTGTTTTTCGAGCTAATGGAATAGGTGGGTGGCCACCGATATCCACCTAGATCAATCATCCCTCATTCGGAAGAAATTTTCTCCATTGTGTTGATTTCCCCCATCAGATGAGGATATTTTTGTTGAATTTGGCCTTGGGTGGGACACTTGCCTTGGTGGAGGAGCATCCCTGCTTTGAAGACTCAATAAAGTTGGATCCTTTGTTTTCGAGTTCCCTTGATCTGTGTGTCCAGAATTTGATCACTGGATTCTTGTTGTATGCAGTTGGGGTTGAGCTCTATTGGTGTCAGTTGTTCTGCTACTTCTGAGGTGTCCAATAATGGTGGGAAATAAGGCTGAAGGAGATCCACGTTGAACACTGGGTGCAGGCCAAGGAAAGGAGGAATGTTGATCTCAAAAGAATTATCCCCCACATCCTTTGTGATGGTGTACAACCCATAACGGAGTGGGCAAATCTTCGAATGGGGTCTTGTAAGGCGTTCTTTCTACAAGTGTAACCAAACTTTGTCGCCCACGTGAAACTTATGTGGTAGTCGATGTTGATCATGGTGCTTCTTGTACTTGTCATTAGACTTATTTAGGATATCCTGAACCTATTGGAGGATGTGATGGATCCGATCAATGAACTGGGTGGCTTTGTCAGCTTCAGTTGGAGCAAGAAATGAGTCGGTCGAGGTGACCGCAAGGCGAAATGCAACATGTATGGGACCCAATGGTTGGAATCCCAACCCAACCTGAAAGGGGTTGTGTCCAGTTGAGCTATGAAGGGCTCAGTTGTAGCTATGTTGGACATAGGGAAGACTCTCATCCCATGTGCAAGAATTCTTGGGACTATACATGGACAGGATATGCACGTTCATTCGATTTATGACCTCGGTTTGGAAATCTGTCTGGGGGTGGAAGGTCGTGGATTTGGTGAGCTTGGTGTCCAAATGACTAGAGGCTCAACAAAAATGTGTTGAGAAATCGACTGTCCCGATATCAGAAAATGGTTTGTGGGATTCCAAAATGTACCTAGAATCATTCAAAGAAGAACTTGGTAGTGGACTCTCTTGTGATGCTCTTGCAGGAAACCATAATCGCCATCTTAGAAAAGCGACCAACAACCACAAAAAAAAAGTCATTTCCCCGTTTGGTGTATGGGAGGTTCAACATGTAGTCCATTGAGATGGATTCCCATGGCCTATCAGGAGTAGGAAGAGAGGTGTACAAGCCTTGTTTCTTAGTGGTCAGTTTGGCAATAACGTAGGCAGTGTAGGACCTGATATACTTGCTAACCTCCCGTCAAAGTTTTGGCTAGTAAAAATGTTTCTGTCGTATTGCCACTATATTTTTGACACTGAAGTGTCATGCCACGCGACTGTAGTGGGATTCCCATATTATCTTCTCTTGCTCACTTGATGGAACATAGATATGATGAAGACAACACAACAACCCATCCTGAAGATGGAAATTATCGACAACTATGTTTGCACCCAACATTTGGTAGGTGGTGGCGAAGTTTGGGTCTATCTCATAGAGTTGGGGCCATCCATAGGTCTCATGGCCATAAGAGTATAAGACGGTGGTGAGTTCCACGACTAATAGTCTATTGGGGCAATCAACGATGCGGTTGGTGCTTCTTGTTTTGTACTTGATGTTGAGGTCTAATTGTTGCAAGTATGTGGACCACTTTTTATGGAGTTCATTCCACAATTTTCCTTGTGTCTACATGAACTACAGTGGCTTATGATCCGTGTGGATGATTGTCTCCTTCCCAAGAATGTAATGTCTCCATTAGTGGCAATCTTTCACAATGGAGTACATTTCTTTGTCGTAAGTAGGATACTTATGGAAAACATCCAATAGTGTCTCACTATGATAGGCCACAGAGTGGATGTGCTGAGTGAGAATGACTCCCATATCATAGTCTGAAGCATATGTCTCAATCTCAAAGGGTTGTTGCAGGTCTGGTAGTGAAAGTATTGGGGATGAGCACAAGCATTGCTTCAAATCATCGAACGTTTGTTGTTGGGACCGGCCCCATGCAAATTTCTCCTTACCACCACCCCTGGTTATTTGGCTGAGGGCCATGCAATATGGGAGAATCCCAACACAAAACTGTAGTAGAAATTGGCAAGGCCCAAGAAGCTTCGAAGCTAAGTGAGTGTGGTTAGGGCTAGACAGTCATATATGACTTGGATCTTGGTTGGATCCACATGTACGCCATGTTTATCAACGATGTAGCCCAGGTAAGGGACCTTGTCCTTGCCAAAGGAGGATTTTTCCAAGTTGGCGTATATCTTGTGCTACCATAGGGTGTGCAAAACCTGTTGAGTATGCTACAATTGCTCTTCCCAAGTCTTGCTGTAAATGAGAATGTCATCTAAATACACACCTACAAAAGTATTGGTGAATGGTCACAGGATATCGTCCATCATCCTCATGAAAGTGGATGGAGCATTTTTCAAACCAAAGGGCATGACCAACCATTCAAAAAGGCCTTCCTTTGACTTCAAGGAGGTATTCCATACATCTGTCTGTTCTATCGGGACCTGGTGGTCACCAAACTTTAGATCAGTCTTACTGAAGTATTTGGCCCCCGCGAGTTGATCAAGGAGGTCATCGACCAGGGGTATCCAGTATCAGTTTCTGACTATGATTTTATTCAGGGCCCAATGTTGGGCTCTAAATATCTCCTAAAAACAACCTTAACATTAATTCATCAACCTAAGGATTCGTCTTTTTATCTCAAGAATGTCAGCAAAGTCTATGCAGATATTTGTAGAGGCTAAAGTCGTGTAGTTAAAGTAAATCTTAGTTTATCAACAATCAAGTTCCTCACACATTCGTTAAAACTCTGAAACTAAGATCTTAACAGAATTGAAATCTGATCTACAACATTATGTGAATTTAAAGGCATTAATTGAATTGTTGAATTGTTGAATTGATCTAATTAAGAGATAGTAATTGAATTCATGAAAATCTTGATAAACTGATCTATCGATGATCATTTAACCAGTTGAAAAGAAGTAGTGAATTACTATATCTATGAAAAGGAACAACGAATGTACTTAACTGAAAGGAACAACAAATACTAATTTAACCGAAAGGAACAACAATTGTTAATTTAAGCGAAAGGAACATTAAATGCTAATTTAAGCATAAGGAACAACAAATGCTAATTTAAGTGAAAGGAATAGCGTGTATGATAATGAGAGGAACTGTCAAGTAGTAAACTACAACAATGGAAACTGGAATATCAATCAATAACATTCAATTGAAATGTCTATCTTTTGTAAGCAAACATCATAAAATCATTAGTAGACTCATGCACTTATCTTAACTATTGAAAAAGATATTTAATTCCCCGAACATAAATAAAACTGTTACTATTATAGATTGATACAGTAACTCGTTCAGAGTGGGCCCTTGGTCCTTAGAAGAACTACTTCTAGAAACTCAGTATGCAAAAATGATGGAAACGCTCAAAGCTTCTATTAATTCCATAATTGGTATAATATCTATAAAAATTGCTTGCTCAGAGAAATTCCGAGTTCTGAAGGTTTAGAAATAATTCTTCTCCCCCTTCTCTCATTCATTACCCTCTAATGATATGGGTAAATTAATCATTCCTGAGGATCGATAGATCCTTAGGATTGATTTTACTATTTATAAGGTTTACAAAATATGGAATCAATCTTCCTCCAAACTACTTTGTGCCTCATGTCTCAACCTTCAACAGTCTTCGTATCTTCAAAATCTCCTTAACTATCTTGGGTTGTGTTATCACTCCAAGAAACTCATTAGGGTTGTAGGCTAAGGATTCTTTGTAACTCAAAAATAATGTGTATATATGCTTGGAACAATGGGGTCTTCAATGATCAATGTAATAGACAACTCACACATCTAAAGGAACAGTGCTTTCAGGAAACAATAATCAGATCAAGTAAATTGAAAGGAGAGGATGAAGAACACTATTCTTGATTGCCAAATACAACTGAATGTAGGGATTAATGCAAGATAGAGAGAAATCCTTTAATTTCAAGTCCATGAGCTCAATAAAGAGATAACAGTCTTCATGAACTAAAATAAACTGAAACAAAGTACAGAAAGGGAAAGATGGACAATTCTAATATTGAAAATGGAAGGTAACTAAACTTTATTTCTGCAAATAAGTGTCTATACAGTGGCACCAAAAAATATCTCTCAGTTTCAACCCTTGTCTCCAACAAAAGATAGGCATTTATAGCCTATTACAATTAGTTTTAAAGATCCTAAAAACTTGGATCTTTATCTAAAAATAGCAATTCAAATCTAACTAAACAACTTGATAATAAAGACTTAATGACTAAAATAGCATTCGAATTGTCTTCAATCTCAAACTTCGACATCTATATTCTTCAGTCTTCTGGAATATGTGGTGTCATGAAACATGCAGAGGCACCTGTCTTGGCAGTTGGATTTCTTCAGTTGTTCATAGTAGATACTTTAGGAGAGTTGTTTAGCATGTGGTTCTCAAAATTCCCTTGAATCTCTGATGCAGAGTCCTTTGCAAGCAAGTTGTTATCCCTTGATACTCTGGAACTTCTTTATAACCTATGAAAAATGACCTACTCCGTCCTAGGCTTCCAAAAATGCTTTTTCTTCTTTCAACAGCTAACTCGCCTTTTGGTTTGCTAGTTAGCTGGTGAAAGCGTTTCCTTTCACTAGCTAACTGGCTGTAAAATTACGCTGTGCGCTGGTGAAATCTCTGCCTTAGCTCAAAATGAACTTTCACCTCCAAAAATACGATTTAAACAAAAACTCAATGTGTCTCTGCTTTATCCCCTTGCATGTTCACAACAACTTGAGCAAGCACTTGCAAATCTGGGTGTGATTTTTTCTTTTGCTTCAATTTTCTGATTCTCCTTTTAAGGCACTTTGCTAGCCACCATAGACTGTTGTAGTCTTTGGTGATCTTTTGTTTCCTCTTCTTTTCCTTGACACTTTCACGAGTCGGCTTTTCAAATGCAGCGTTGGTTTCTACAAAATTATCGGACAACTTCTTATATCTTTCCTTTATTACCCTCTCTAATACCTCCTGATGAGCTATCACTTCTTTGAGATGCTTAATCTTCTGTGTTTTCTTCGACATAGTTCTCTTTGATGTTTCCCCTTCCTCGGTGTGAGTAAAGGTCTCATAATTCTGTGAAAACTCAATTGAATGTTCAGGACTCTTGATGACAGGGCTCTCATCTTCTTGCTCTAGTTCTGAGTCTGTGTAGGGAAGGTTTAAGATGTTTGTTCTCTTCTCTCTAGGCTACTGTAGTAGTTTCAAAATTCAATCTTTTCTTTGACCCGTGAGATTTCACACCACAGATTCTATCTTCTGGAGGTCCTGGAAGGGTCCTCCTCTTCCTCGAACTACTTTGAGGAGTCAACTGCTTCTTACCAGATTTCCCCTGTTTGTTCACAGGCTGAGTTTGAGTTTCAAAGCCCTCCCAAAACAGAAAATGTTGCCAGGTCCTTCCCTTCAGTCTTAACTCCTCCAGAATGATCAATTTAATAAGGCCAAAGTGGCACAGAGTGTTCTTCATGCTTAGGGGTTCAGCTCTAATCTTTTTACAGACCTTAGTTAAGCTCTTATGCAAGAAAAAAGGCAGGTTTAGGAGAGTTTTACCTATGAAATGGTCTAAGATCTTGAAGTGATACAACATCAGTTTGTCATACCTGCCTTCTGAAGTTATGTAGAGTTGGATTCCCTTAAAAAAATCCTTCCATTCATCCTCTAAATGAGAAACTGGCATTCCCTTCTTCCATGCACTATGTCTGAATTCCTCCTTCAAATATGCTCTGAAATTCAAGTTTTTGGTGGCATTCGTTTTGAACCAACTCTGGCTCGACCTTGGTAAGCTGGTTGCTACAGCGATGGCAGCTTCATCCACAATGATCTCCAAGGACCCAACACAAGCCTTATTCCCATCAAACATTTTAGCAAGCGCTTCTGCTGTTAATTGATGACAGCCATTCTATAACCTTTCAACAAATTCCATACAACCTGCGTTTGAGAAGTATTTCTACACTTCTGTATGCGTTTGTAGGAAGGATAGACTGTCCAACTCTTTTCTTAGTAAATATGCACTGTGTCTCCTTGACATCTACAACTCAAAACCTGAAATGACTCTGCGCACCAATCACTGCAAACTGTTGTTCGGGCTGAGGTCTCGCGTTGGTGAAAGCACTCAGCTCTGTCTTTCAACATTAGAAACTTAGCATACATTTGTGAGTGATGAATGTTGGGGAAGCGATGAACCGATTTGATGTTGTCATCCAGGTAGTACAACTCATGTACCTGCGATAATGGATTCAAATTTGCCATTTTCGACACCATGATTGTGAAGCATGCATTACTAAACACGATCTGATTTGTAATCCGATTTGGACATGCAACTCGAGTTTCCATGATTATCCACTTTCACCAGCGCATCCTTCTTGATTGCATGACGTGGGTTGATTGTATCATCATTTAATTTTTAAAACCTAGATAAAACACATGTGATTCCCACTTTCACCAGCTAATGGCCCGTGAGAAGCGCTCCTTGACTATTGAAAATCCCCTCTTTCACCAGCGTACAAACCGTGAGAAATGCTCCTTAGTTGTTGAAACTCACCACTTTCACCAGCTAACTATCACCTTTAAAACACACGTTAGCTGTTGAAAGCGTTTTATGAAAATTTTAAAGAGAAGACCTTTATGGGTCGTCTTATTTCTAAGACAAAAATCAAAACCTAAGCCTTACTACTAGAAAAACTCAAAACCAAACTTGAGAACGCTACCAATAGCCATGCTATCAACCACAAAATGCAACCATAGTGACGGGTTCATTTTGGGAGATAAAATTTGGCTCCAACTGGGATGGGAATCTCCCTGTGAGGTGACCAAGAACCTAGCTAGACTTAGTAGCCTTTATTACAAATTTAAAAAAAAAAAAAATCTGAAAAATAGTTTTGCTGGTACCATTGGGCATGGAGTTATTCAAGTGACATAAACAAAGAAAACATAACTGAAAAAGAATATGTACAAGTAGAACAGGTATTTTAAGAAAAATCCTTATGAAAAATAGGTCTTCAGAAAGCACCCATTGAAAGGGCCACCTGCTACTTCCTCGCCTGAAAGATTTTGGAGAACAAAGGTATTGTTCTGCTGCACCACTGTTATGACAAAAGGTCTTTCCAGAGAGCCTCAAATTTGCCATGTTTCCCCTTCTCTTTCCTTGTAGCATCCCACTTTAAGACTAAATCCCCTGTTTTGAAGACATTTGATTTGACTTTCTTGTCAAAAGTCTCTTTGATTCTTTCTTGATGCAATTCTATTTTTTCCAAGAGCTGCTCTCTATCTTACTGTAGCTCTACCAAATTATGAATTCTCTGGGTCAAATCACTTGGTTCAAAATCAGTTTCTTGTAAAAACTTTGCAACCGATAGTGCAAGTTGAACATGAAATATGTCTTCAATACCATATACCAACTTGAAAGGAGCTATACCAATTGATTTCTTACATGTAACCCTGTCAGCCCACAAAGAAAACTTTAGCTTGGAATCCCAACCTCTGGCATTTTTTTCAAGCGGCTTCTTTATAATTCTAACTAAACTCTTGTTGGATGATTCAGCTAAGCCATTCCCTTGCGTATAGTAAGCTGTGGAATGTACCAGCTGAATTCCCAGCTCTTCACACAATTTCACCAAGTGTTTATCTTTGAATGCAACATCGTTATTAGTGACTATTCTCTTAGGGCGGCCAAATCTGGCAAATATGTTTTCTTGTAGAAAATTTATGATGACAGTATGATTGGCGTTCCGGGTGGGAATAGCCTCAATCCACTTTGTAAAGTAATCGGTGGCGACAAGGATCCACTGGTGCTGACCACTAGAAGGCAGATGAATTTCACCTATGAAGTCTAGGCCCCACTGGTGAAAAGGCCCTGTGACCACTAAAGGTTTGAGGGGAAAGGACTTCAGTTGTTGTTTGCCTTCAAATCTTTGACACTTGTCACATGTCCTCACAAAATCACACACATCTAAAAATAAGGATGGCCAGTAGTAACCAGATCTTAAGATTTTATGGGCAGTGGTTTTCCAATAGTGATGTCCTCCACATTCGCTATTATGGTATTCAATCATGACCTTAACTGCTTCTTGTTGGTTTATGCACCTCAACAATAAACCTATTGGATTTTTCCAGAACAATAAGTTGTCATTGATGCAGAAATTTATAGCTTTTAGCTTCAAAGCCCTTCCTTGTGTTTTTGTCAAATATGATGGGACTGATAAAGTTTGTAGAAAATAAATAATGTTACTGTACCATTTGTAATTAGCTAGGTGAGCTGAGACTTGCATTTCTTCACCTTCCTTATCCTCCGAAGACCGAACGTTATCTGCATTAATACTTACCAAATTTATTTCGAGCAGCCTGCAATTTTCTTCTGCCATAAGTTTGGAAAGGCCCTGACCCTTCACAAGTTTTGCTGGTTTGATTTAGACATCAAATTCAATCAATTTTTCTATCCACTTACTCCTTTTTCCATCTATGTTGGGTTGTATCAGCACATCTTTAACTGAATTGGAGGGAACGAAAGCTATTACCTTTGCCTGAAGGATGTAAACTCTGAAGGATTTCAATGACTTGATAAGTGCATATGCTTGTTTCTCCAGCAATTCATACTTTACCTCTGCGTCCCTCAAGACCTTACTGAAGAAGGCAACGGGCTACTCCTGATCATCAACATTTTTCTGCAAGAGCACTGCTGCAATTGTATCACTTGAAGCAAATGAAAAAATGTAAAATACCTTGGAGAAATCGGGGCTGATCAAAATAGGGGTTGTTGTGATGGCTTCCTTGATGGCATTGAATGAGTTTCTGGCTGCTTCAGTCCATTTTACCTCGGAGTCTCTTCTCAACATAGCAGTAATATGCTTTGTAAGTTCTGCAAAGTTTACTATAAACCTTCTGATAAAGTTTATAGTCCCAAGGAAAGATTGAATGTCCTTCTTTGATCTAGGAAGAGACAGATTTTTAATTGCCTCTACCCTCTTTGGGTCAATTTTTACCCCATCAGTTGAAACAATATGCCCAAGTAATTTCCCTTCCTTAAGTGCAAAATTTGTTTTTTTTGGATTAAGAGAAATGCCATACCTTCGACATTTTAGAAATGTCCTTTTTAAGTGTTGCAAATGAAGTTCATGGCTGCTTGAGAAAACAATGATATCATCAAGATATATCAAGACAAATTTATCTTTCTCTCCAACGAAAGCAATGTCCATTGCCCTTTGGAATGTCGCTCTTGCATTCATTAATCCAAAGGGCATCTTCTTGTACATAAATGTACCCCATGGAGTGGTAAAAGTAGTCTTTTCTTTATCATCTGGATGGACAACAATCTGGTTGTATCCGAAAAACCCATCAATAAAAGACATCACCTTTGATCCCGACACCTTCTGCAAAATATGCTCCATTTTGGGTAGAGGGTAGTTGTCCTTCCTAGAGCACTTATTCAAAATTTTGAAGTCGACGCAGAGTCTGATCTCCCCATTCTTGTTCCTAACCAGTACGAGATTCGAAATCCATTCTGAATATCTAAGGGGAATGATGATGCAGGCATCCAATAGTTTTTTAATTTCCCTTTCCATTGTAGGCAGCAACAAAGGGTTGAAGCATCTAAGCTTCTGCCTGAATGGTTTGGTGTCTTTATTCAAGGGAATCTTATGCTGAATTACCTCTGTGTCAAAGGTCTTCAAGTCATCATATTTCCAAGAGAAAATGTCAGCAAACTCCTTTAGCAATTCTCCATAATCATCCCTTTGTTTTTCAGTCAAATGTGAGGCTAATTTGACATACTTGGGATCTTGTTCGCTAGCTACATTGTACTGGAACACTTCTGAATCATTTTCCCCACTTTCCAACTTGACAACCACATCATTATTATCGAACAACCTTTCCAATGGGACCAAACCTTTAGGAATTCTGTTGGTGGACAGCTGGACTATTTCATGTGCTGTGATTTTTCTCCTGAATTCTGTCTTCTCAATTTCATTGTCATGTTCATTCTCCTGATCGATCTACAGATCTGAAAACTCATATATCACTGCAAGAAATCTAGTGAGTTCAACGTCGTCTTCAAAAACCTTCCAAAATTTCACATTATCAGGGAGGGAGGGCCTATATTTAACTTGAATTTCGTAAGTTAATTTATGAGGCAGAGGGGGTATGAATGCACAAGTAGACATAGCTGATGAATCAGACAACTAATGAATCAGACAATTCATTCATTGCTCTAGGTACATATGAAATTTTAAAATCTGCAAAATCATGAATTTCCTTCAACACTTCATCTCTGTATGCCTTCAGCCTGACATGCTTTGCTTGAAAGGACTTATTCACCTGCTGAATAATCAAATCTGGTCCTCCAAACACCTGCAATCTTTTAATCTTCCTCTCTTTGGCTGCATTCAACCCCAAAAGTAGTGCCTCATATTCAACAATATTATTAGTCACTTTAAAATCAAGTTTAAAGGACAAATGAGAAGTTTTCTTAGAAGGGGAAATCAATACCACTCCTTCTCCTGCTGACTCTTTAGTTCAAGCACTATCAAAGAACATGGTCCAAAGATCGTTGTCTGTTGTTTCTGTGGGCTGAACTGTGGTCTGAACAGTAGGCTTTCTAAGTAGCAATGGATCAGGTAATGAATCATCAATTTGCAAAATACAAGATCCCATACCTGTGTCGATCGAATAGATAGGATGATTGGATGGATTTTTCTTGTCACTGATTACATATCCCAACTAAGATTCCCTATATAGTCTTCTGTTCACTCCTCCAAAAACAGGGATAGTAGCATAGGAGATATCCATTTGAAGAGTGCCACCTAGCCTCTTCATCCACTATCTTGATAGTAGACATTCAAATTTAGGGGGTATGTCAGCCACTACTATATCCGTCACCATAGTCTTCATGGATGCTTGGGTTAAGGTTACAGCCAAATCCTTAATCATCCCAAGACATTTTAATTTTCGAGAGTCAAAAGAGAAAAGGTCATGATAAGACTTGGTGATCTCAAGCCCAAGCTCATCCATGACCGCCTTTGGCATCAAATTGTGCGAAGCACCGGAGTCCAACAAATAGTTATGTAGTGTTTTCTCATGAATATTTAGAGAGATGTAAAAGGGAGGACAACTTTCATCTCTATCTTCTATCATTTGGCCCAGAGTAATGGTTGGCTTTTCATCATATATGTTGAGGATATCAACAGAAAGGGATACAGATTGGGGATCTAGAGTTTTGAGGATATCCCTTTTGAGCATTTCATTTTTCATTAACTCGACTAGAGGAATAGGAATTTTAATTTTTTGTATTTCAGCCTCAAAATTGAATGAATATGGGAATTTATCAGAAGCTTTATCAGAAAACTTTACCTGATTCGAAGGAGCTTCCTGATTGCATTGTTGTTCAACAGGAGGCTGACTTTCTGGAGTTTGATGCTTGACAGGGGCAACAGTCTTTTTGGGAGGAGCTGATGCTTTCACCTTTGAAGAATTTGCTTGTTGATTCTCTGATGTCTGATATTTTTTCTTAATAGGGGATGTTCTCTTTTCAGGAGAGGCTGGTGCATCTTGTTGAGCAGTATCAAATTTAGATCGGAGGTTATATCTATTCTTATCTTTTGTTGTGAAAATGCCATCATCAATAAGATTATCTTCTGTCTGTTCAGTCATCAATGATTCTTCATAATCGTGTTGTGTTAGATAAGATTTCCCTGTCTCTTCTCCAACACAATGAATTTTACCTTCTCCACCTTCTTGATCTTCACCATCGTCTTCGTCCATCACAACATTTTGAAGAGGGACCTTTATCCTCTGATCTTCAGTAGGATTCTTTTCTCTTTGCAAGATCTAAGTTGGCTGATTATTTCTTCTGAAGTTGTTGGGAATTTGATTTGGATTCCTACGTGCAGAATCATAAGTGCCTCTTCCCTTCACAGGCTGTTTATTTTTTATCTTGAGCTTAGATATCTCAGAGGTTAGAGACTCTAGCATATTAGCCATTTTATCAAGTTTCGGATCAACACTTGATGAAGATGAAGCCTCATTCTTTGGTCTTCTCCTATCAGAATCTCCTTTCCGCTTCTGGGAGGCTAGAATATTTTATTCCACCTCCAGGGTAGCATCTTGCATGAGGGATAATGATGGTGACCTCCTTTCTCTCAACAGTAAATAGAAATCTGAGTCAAAAGCATTAGAATATGTGATCTTGGCAGAAGCATCTAAAGGTTTTATCTCTGCTGGTATTTTTCCATACATCTAGTTAAATCTTTTAGTGAAATCAGAGACTGACTCACTCTTTGTTTCCTTAGGTTTCCAAATTCTGTGATATAGTAGACAAAATCTCTTTTGTCACCCCAATGTTTCAAAAATGTCTCATCTAGTTGCTTGATTCCAGCTATGGAACCAGCAGGGAGTTCTTTGAACCATTTCCTAGCATGGCCATCTAGGCTTTGGACAAAGACTCGTGTCCAAACATCTTCTTCTTCAATATTAAGGTTTTTAGCATAACTGTAAAAGGCCTCAACATGTTCTTCAGCAAACACATCGCCTTTGCCTATGAATTTGGGAATATACTTCTGATAGTCTCTAGTTGGCATGGCTGATACTAGGTTTGGCAATATGAGTGGTGCATACCTAGCAGCTAGGATTTGTTGCATCTTAGTCAAAGGAGGTGGTGCAGCCATAAATATCAAGGGTGAGGAAAATGATGATTTATTTTTCAAGTCTTCAACACTGGAGGAATGTGAAAGAGGTGAATCTTCTAATGGGAAAGAGCTCTGATAAGAGGCTCTGTAAAAATTTGCAAGTTGTCCAGCCAAATTTTCTTCACCTTTAACAAATAGCTCTTGGAGGAGATGTTCAATAACAAGGAGTCTAGTATAAATATTCAAATGATCTTCTTGTTGCTGAGAATGAAAAGACTCAAGGGAAGAAGAACTGTGGCTTCTTTCTAAAGTCTTGGGTGTTTTTTCAATCAAATTTAAATCTATCAATTTATCATCCTTAGGATTTTTCTGTTGAACAAAAAGAATTTGTTCTTCTACAGAATTTACAACTGTTTTTTCATCAATGCTTTCTGAAAAGAAATCAAATTTTTCTGTAGTAGATTTTCCAGAACTAAAAAGAGGATTACCTTCTATATCTGATTTTGAAGTTTGACCTTGAATTGTCTTTCCTTTTCTGAGAATTATTTCTGGATTGGACACTGGCGTGGCAAGTGATTCTTGAGGATTCGCTCTAGTACTGATCCTCTTAGGAGCCAAGATGAACTTGTGGAGTCACCAGATAGATAATTACAACCAACTAAAAATGTCTAATCTATGTCTATCATCAAAGATCAGCTCTGTGTCGTATCCTAGGAAAGCAGAGCTTGAATTTCATTTCCCCAGCAGCGGCGCCAATTTGTTATCACTCCAAGAAACTCCTTAGGGTTGTAGGCTAAGGATGCTTGGTAACTTAGAAATAATGTGTATATATGCTTGGAACAATGGGGTCTTCAATGATCAATGTAATAGACAACTCATATATCTAAAGGAATAGTTCTTTTAGGAAACAATAATCAGATCAAGTAAATTTAAAGGAGAGGATGAAGAACACTATTCTTGATTGCCAAATACAATTGAATGTAGGGCTTAATGCAAGATAGAGAGAAATACTTTAATTTCAAGTCTATGAGCTCAATAAAGAGATAACTGTCTTCATGAACTAAAATAAACTAAAACAAAGTACAGAAAGGGAAAGATGGACAATTCTGATATTGAAAATGGAAGGAAACTGAACTTTATTTCTGCAAATAAGAGTCTATATAGTGGCACCAAAAAATATCTCCCAGTTTAAACCCTTGTCTCCAAAAAAAGATAGGCATTTATAGCCTATTACAATCAGTTTTAAATATCCTAAAAACTTGGATCTTTATCTAAAAATAGCAATTCAAATCTAACTAAACAACTTGATAATAAAGACTTAATGACTAAAATAGCATTCGAATTGTCTTCAATCTCAAAATTTGACATCTGTATTCTTCAGTCTTCTGGAATATGTGGTGGCATGAAACATGCAGAGGCACCTGTCTTGGTAGCTGGATTTCTTCAGTTGTTCATAGTAGATACTTTAGGAGAGTTGTTTAGCATGTGGTTCTCAAAATTCCCTCGAATCTTTGATGCAGAGTCCTTTGCAAGCAAGTTGTTATCCCTTGATACTCTGTTACTTCTTTATAACCTGTGAAAAATGACCTGCTCTATCCTTGGCTTCCAAAAATACTTTTTTTTCTTTCAACAACTAACTCGCCTTATGATTTGCTAGTTAGCTGGTGAAAGCGCTGCCTTTCACCAGCTAACTAGTTGTAAAATTACATTGTGCGCTGGTGAAAGCTCTGCCTTAGCTCAAAATGAAATTTCACCTCCAAAACTGCGATTTCAACAAAAACTCAATGTGTCTCTGCTTTATCCCCTTTCATGTTCACAACAACTTGAGCATACACTTGCAAATCTAGGTGTGATCTTTGCTTTTGCTTCAATTTTATGATTCTCCTTTTAAGGTGCTTTGCTAGCCACCATAGACTGTTGTAGTCTTTGGTGATCTTCTATTTCCTCTTCTTTTCCTTTACACTTTCACGAGATGGATTTTCAAATGCAGCGTTGGTTTCTGCAAAATTATTGGACAGCTTCTTATATCTTTCCTTTATTACCCTCTCTAATACCTCCTGCTGAGCTATCACTTCTTTGAGATGCCTAATCTTCTGTGTTTTCTTCGACTTAGTGCTCTTTGATGTTTCCCCTTCCTTGATGTGAGTAAATGTCTCATAATTCTGTGCAAACTCAATTGAATGTTCAGGACTCTTGATGACAGGGCTCTCATCTTCTTGCTCTGGTTCTGAGTCTATGTAGGGTAGGTTTAAGATGTTTGTTCTCTTCTCTGTAGGCTGCTCTGTAGTAGTTTCAAAATTCAATATTTTCTTTGACCTGTGAGATTTCACACCAGAGATTCTATCTTCTGGAGGTCCTGGAAGGGTCCTCCTCTTCCTCGAACTACTTTTAGGAGTCAACTGCTTCTTACCAGCTTTCGCCTATTCATTCACAGGCCGAGTTTGAGTTTCAAAGCCCTCCCAAAACAGAAAATGTTGCAAGGCCCTTCCCTTTAGTATTAACTCCTCCAGAATGATCAATTTAATAAGACCAAAGTGGCACAGAGTGTTCTTCATGCTTAGGGGTTAAGCTCTAATCTTTTCACAGACCTTAGTTAAGCTCTTATGCAAGAAGAAAGGCAGGTTTAGGAGAGTTTTACCTGTGAAATGGTCTAAGAGCTTGAAGTGATACAACATCAGCTTGTCATACCTGCCTTCTAAAGTTATGTAGAGTTGGATGCCCTTAAAAAAATCATGCCAATCATCCTCTAAATGGTAAAATGGCATGCTCTTCTTCCATGCACTATGTCTAAATTCCTCCTTCAAATATGCTTTGAAATTCAAGTTTTTGGTGGCAGTCGTTTTGAACCAACTCTGGCCCGACCTTGGTAAGTTGGTTGCTGCAGTGTTGGTAGCTTCATCCACAATGATATCCAAGGACCCAACACAAGCCTTATTCCCGTCAAACGTTTTATCAAACACTTCTACTGTTAATTGATGACAGCCATTCTGTAACCTTTCAACAAATTCCATACAACCTGCATTTGAGAAGTGTTTCTTCACTTCTGGATGCGTCTGTAGGAAGGATAGACTGTCCAACTCTTTTCTCAGTAAAGACCCACTGCATCTCCTCTCCATCTGCAACTCAAAACCTAAAAAGTCTTTGTGCACCAATCACTGCAAACTATTGTTAGGGCCGAGGTCTCGGACTGGTGAAAGCACTCGACTCTGTCTTTCAACATTAGAAACTTAGCATACATTTGTGAGTGATGTGTGTTGGGGAAGTGATGAAATGATTTGATGTTGTCATCCAGGTAGTATAGCTCCTATACATGTCATAATGGATTTGAATTTGCCATTTCCGACGCCATGATTGTGAAGCATGTGTTACTGAACAAGATCCAATTTGTAATCTGATTTGGACGTGCAACTCGAGTTTCCATGACTATCCATGTTCACCAGTGCATCCTTCTTGATTGCATGACGTGAGTTGATCGTATCATCATTTGGTTTTTAAAACGTGGATAAAACGCACATGATTCTCGCTTTCACCAGCTAATGGCCCGCGAGAAGCACTCCTCGGTTGTTGAAAATCCCCGCTTTCACCAATGCACAACCCGTGAGAAATGCTCCTTAGCTGTTGAAACTCACCACTTTCACCAGCTAACTATCACCTTTAAAACACACGTTATCTATTGAAAGCATTTTATGAAAATTTTAAAGAGAAGACCTTTATGGGTCGTCTTATTTCTAAGACAAAAATCAAAACCTAAGCCTTACTACTAGAAAAACTCAAAACCAAACTTGAGAACGCTACCAATAGCCATGCTATCAACCAAAAAATGCAACCATAGTGACGGGTTCATTTTGGGAGCTAATAGGTTGGACAATATTTATCCATTCCTTTGCTAAAATCAAACAATTCCAACCGAATATTAGAATTTATCTATCATTACTTAATAATATTTCTAGAAGACATTTTAATCATTTTCTATCCTAATTATTTCTAATTAATAGAAAAAGTCAATCAAGATTTCATCATGAACCATATAAATAAGGAGGATATTTGTACCTTTTTTCACAACTCAACATAACCCCCATCTTACCTTCTTCCATGTCCTCATGCAAGTTGAGATCTTACATGTAAAGAAGTAATGTTGTAAGGAGGAGAGGTTGGTTCACTAGGTTCCCTGAACCCATTCTTGTATTTGAGCTCTCCAAAAGAAGCTTCTTCCCTCTTCCTATTAATTTGATAATCTTTCTGATAACCTTATGGGGGAAATCAAATGATAGGAGGACTATATCTGCACCCAATATAGGGAGGTCCTTCCTCCTGGATCATTCTGGTGTACCTTTCCACTCTAAAGGTAGCTACAAAAAAGTTTTTGAAACCAAAGGGTTCCCTGCTCTTGACTTCATTGGAGGAGGCATCCCATCTTAGTTTGGAAGCAACAAGAGCTTCTTATTTAAGTTCCCTAAAATATTCTATACCTGAACGTGTAAATTGTCGGTAGATAGGTGCCAAAGAATCTACCAGACCTTCCCTCTTCATAAATGTCATGTGTTGCATGATGGCTGGGAAGGATTTTGTAGGTTCCCCTATGATCCAAAGATCTAACCCAGTCTCCCTTTTCAGAAAGGTCTTATGTACTTTTGCCCATCTGATTTGGTTTCTGGTGAAGGACAAAAAGTCTTGGAACTATATGTCCCCAATAAAAGGACCAGGGTTCTCTTTCATGTTATCTTCCAAGATGAAGTTATGGAGGTAAATCTCACATAGAAAGTATTTCACTTTCTCTTCCTACTCTCCATTGGGCTCTAAAGATGTCTAAAAACAACCTTAGTTTAACATTAATTTATCAACCCAAGGATTCATCTTTTATCTCAAGAATATCATCAAAATCTATGCAAATAGCTTGTAGAGGCTAAAATATTGTAGTTAAAGAAAACCTGAGTTTATCCACAATCAAGTTCCTCAAATGTTCATGAAAGATTCTAAGACTAAGATCTTACTTAACAGAATTGAAATCTAATTACTAACATGCTGTGAATGAAAGGGAACTAACTAATCTACTGAATTCATTTAACTAAGAAGCAATGATTGAATCTAAGTAAAGACTTGCAGAATTAACTATTAAGTATGAATCGAATTTCTGAAAAGGAAATAGTGAATTACTCTATCCTATGGAAAGAAGCAACAATTTATGATCTAATAAAAAGGGACAACAAATATAACTTGACAGAAAGGAACACAAATTGTAACTTAAATTGAAAGGAACAACAATTGTAACTTAATTGAAAGGAACGACAAATGCGAGTCTAAATAAAAGGAACAACGCATATGAAAATGCGAGAAACTGTCAAGCAGAAAACTACAGTAATGGAAGTTGGAACAAAAATCATTAACACTCAAGAGAAATGTCTATCTTCTGTATGAAAACAACATAAAATCATTAACACACTTATGCATTCATCTTAACTATTACAAAAGAGAATTGAATCATAAAACATAAAACAAATTCATACAATTATAGCTTGAAACAGTAGCTCCTTTAGATTGTGCCCTTTGTCCTGAGAAGTACTGCTACTAGAAACTCAGTATATAGAAATGAAAAAAATGATCAAAGCTTTTATTGATTTCATAACTGGTACGACATTAACAAAAACTGCTTGCGGAGAGTAATTCTCAGTTCTGAATACTTGAATGTAATTCTTAGATTATTCTTTTAGGATATATTACCCTCTCTATATACAATAATCTGAGTAAATTGAGCCATCCTAAGGATCGAGAGATCCTCAGGATTACTTTACTATTATAATGTTACAATATAGAAACTCAATAATCTTCAAAACTACTTTGCACATAAAGTCCTCAACCTCCAATAGATTATGTATCTTCAATATCTCCTTTGCTATTTCTGTTTTGACAATATTTACCCAAATCTATAACAGAATCAAACAATTCCAATCATATTTTAGAATCTATTTAATATAACTTCAATAATATCACTAGAAGACATATTAATCATATTCTATCCAATTTATTCCTAATTAACAGAAAAGTCAATCAAGATTATATCATGAACTGTGGGAATAAGGAGGACATTTGTACCTTTTTCATAACCCAACATACCCCCCCATCTTACCTTCTTTCATGTCTTCATGCATGATGAGATCTTACATGTAAAGAAGTGATGATGTAATGAGGGAAAGTTGGTTCACCAGGTCTCCTAAACCCACTACTTTGTTTGAGTTCTACAAATGCAGCATCCTCCCTCTTCTTATTAATTTGATAATCCTTCTGGTAAATTTCTAGAGGAAACCAAATGATAGGGGGATTATATCTGCACCCAATCCAAGCAGGTCCTTCCTCCTGGAGCAGCCTATAATACCTCTCCACTCTTTAGGTAGCTGTAAAGAAATTCTTGAATCCAAAGGGTTCCCTAATTTTCACTTCATTGGAGGATGCATGCCATCTCACCTTAGAAGCAGCAAGAGCTTCTTCCTTGAGTTTTATAAAATATATGATGCCTGAATGGATTACCTGTCTATGGATGGGGGCTAAAGAGTCTACGACCACTGCCCTTTTCATAAAGGTTCTATGCCGCATAATGGTTGGAATGGAATTTAGGGGTTCTCCTCTGACCCAGAGGTCCAACCTAGTTTCCCTCTTTATGAAGGTTTTGTGAGCTTTTCCCTACCTAACTTGTTTTTTAGTAAAGGACAGGAATGCCTGAAATTGTATATCCCCAATAAAGGGAAAAGGGTTATCTTCTCTATCATTTTCCAAGATAAAGTTATGAAAATATAATTCACACAGAAAGTATTGGACTTTCTCTTCTTGCTCTCTGAAACATGCAACAAAATCAGGGACAATGGTGAATGTAATTGGTTTACCTGATCTGATGGATTTCACCCTCAACAATAGGTAACGTTCCAGTAAAAATAGGGTATGGCAGGATCTCTGCAGTTGATTGCATCAGAGTAGACATCACAAATGCCTTTGATTTTCTCCAAAGCTTTTTCCAGTTGGTTTTGTACCTTCTTCATCTTCCCTTGGGTTCTAGTGAGCTCAGCATAAGTCTCACTTTTTGTTGCTGATATGTTCTTCAGTTGTTTAACAACCTTTTGATGTTTATCCATAGTGACCATGTCCTCTTTGGGTTGAGCCAATGCTTGTTGGGCTTGTGTAAGCTCTGCTTTTAGATTATCAATGATGGCATTTTGTTCTTGAGACTGAGATGCATGATATTCCTTCATAGCATTCATCTCATCTCTGGATTGATTTAATGTTTGTTGGGCTTGTATAATATCTACTTCTAGTTTATCAATGATAACACGTTGTTCCTGAGACTGAGACGCTTGATGTTCTGCAATAGTCATCAATTCATTTCTATTTTGAATCAGGCTTTGTTGGGACTGCATCAATTCTTCCTCCAATATCCTAATGGTGGCATCCTACTCAAGGGATTGAGGTATTTCCTTTGAGACTAGGGTATCTTTCTGTACTTTAGCATCAACTATTTTTGAAGGAATTTCTTCCTCATTCTGAGCTACTGCATATTCCACCATTGTTTCTTCAGGGTTTGTTTGTGTCCCAACAGCGTCTGTAGTGACTGTTCTTTTAGGGAGAGGGTTTCTTCCTTGCATTCTGGGTCTTTTTCTTTTCCTTCTTTTGTGGGCCTTATCTACTTGTTCTAGCTGCTTCCTTAATTCCTTAATAATTTCCATGACTTTTCCAACCTTCTGCTTTAATATTTCAACTTTTTTAGCCTTTCTCTTTAACAACTTGTTCTCCTTTTTCAGCCTTCTAATTTTTCTATGGATTTTGCCTGCTCTCTGTTTGTGAGGGGTGTCAAGGTCTTCTTCATTCTGGTCAGCAGGTGGTTGTTCCTTTGTTCCTTCCCAGTGCTCTGTATGCTCAAGAGGGCTTATTGCCTCAGGATGAAGTTCTTCATGTGTTGTGTCCTCTAACATTTCAATCTCAAGAAAATCTTTAGTAGTTTTCGAAGGGGAGGCATGTTCTTGGTATTCTCCTAGTTTATATCTCTCAATTGACACCCATAATATCCCTAAAACCTAAGCTATTTCTACCTCATAGCTTTTCAAAAATTGTTCTGTCAGGTGTTCCAAAGCTGGTTGGGTGTCTTCTTGACTGTTTCCTTGTGAAGTTTGTGTTGTTTTCTCAATTTCCTGAACATTGTCATGTAAGAACTGCTCTGTAATGTCCTGAATTTCTTCAGGTTGTTTTGTTGTGTCTTGGGTTTCTTCAAGGTTTCATGTTCATTTGCTTCTCCTCTTTCTCTCAATGGGGGTTTTAGGAGAATCCATTGCTCTTTTCCTCTTTCTTGCTAGTGCCCCTATTTGTGAGGTATGAGCCTCTGTCTATGAGGTTTGAGCCTCTATCTGTGAGCTCTGAGCCTCTGTCTGTGAGTTCTAGGCCTCTGTAAATTGGATGAGGTCAATATTAACTCTGGGTTGAGGAGGTGGAACTTCTATTTGGGTAGTGGTCTCCCCTTACTATATTTCTTCAATTTATTGTGGTGGGTCTTCATGGTATAATTCAGGTTGTTCCAATTGCATAGGTCTATTGGTCTCAACAAGATCACCCCAGGTTAATTGAGTTTGAATTAGGGCATTATTAACTATTAGTTTAACTAATCCATGATGGCTGATGACAGTAACAGGATCTTTGGATTTCTGTATTCTTAAGGTGACCTCATGTAATATAGTGTTTAGAAAAAATGGAAGATTGATTACTAACCATTGTTTGAGTTCCGCTAGGAGTTTGAGGTGGCGTGGTCAGATTACATTTTATCCTCCATCAAAGGTGATGTACCTCTGAATTACCCCTGCCAGTTCTTTCCATGGTTCACTGAGGGTGCTGGGGTTAAGTCTCTTTCCCTTCTTATCCAATTCCTCACCAGTATCTACAAAGGATTCTACAACTTCTTTGAGTGTTGTATATCTTCCTGTCCATTGAATGCCTGAGTTACGAAGTCCTGTAACCTCTGCTACAATTTCTAGAGTAACTAGAATTCGTATATTTCGAACCATGGAGATTTCTCCCTGCAAATGCTGAAAGAATTCAAGTGTGATGTTCGTATCATAACCTTTCAACTGGTTGAAGTACTCTGTCCATCCCAGATGGTGTAGAATTTCTCTATCCTGCTCAGTTACCTGTAGTAATGTTGGTTCCCTGCGCACACTTTGGCCACCCATCATTTTGTGAGAAAATGAGAATGACTATCGTTCCTTCTTGCAGATTTGGTTAGACCAGCTTGGAGGAAATATTACCAAATATAGAAAAAAAATCAGAGAATGGCGAGTGTGTAAAAATGTGGGTTTTCCATTATTGCAATCATTACAATCTTATCGAAAAACTTGTTGAGCGTCCACTCCACTCATTAATGTATAGGTCATCCTCGACTGTCAGTGTGGGTGAAAGTAATGAGTGCAGGTATTGCCAGTGAGAGGTAAAAATTGCACTACCGCCGTCGATGGGAACCGGTCATGTATAATTTTCAAAAAGCATATTCACGGTAATCATTCAACGATAGTCTTGTTTTCATGGGAAATTCTAATTTATTATACCTATACTCAAAAATGTTTTAAGGATAACTAAGCCGAATAAATTAAATCTGTTCATTTAGAAATATTCCACATATCATAATATTGTTACTTTTCTTGTGTTTATTGAATATAGCTGAAATGATAGACCCGTTATTTGAGTAAAGGAAATCTAGAGACACAAAGAAACTTGGTTTTCAGGGTAAAATTCCATACCATAGGCAAAGCCACTGCTTCCAGTAGGCATCAATAGCCTTGATAGGGTTTCCTTTTAACCCTTAGATGAGCCTGTATCCTTAATAAATATTTGAATCATCTTTTCCCAAAGAGACCACTATCCTAGTTTGGTAGCCAGATGATGATAATGCCACTCAGTAGATTGTAACTAAGTGAACAAGCCAACTCATGATGAGACCCCTTGTCCTTTGAAAAAAAATTCAAAGGTCATTTCCCTGGTGTGGTAGCCATAGTGGGAATGTCACTTACATTATTATCTGATGATCGTGGTAGGTTTTCGTGTGATGATATCCCATATTCTCTGTGGGAGAAGTTTTATAAGTTATATTTATTTGGTTTTATATTTTTTTCTTTCCACATTATTCATTTTTTTTGTTTTTTTCTTATGGATTTATTAAGGGAGCATCATCTACTCCTGAAGAGTAAGGGATGGTGTAAAGAAGTGTAAATATGCCAAGTAAAAGTGTGCTTAAGTGTTACGAACCAAATATCAATATAGCATAGAAAAGCCTCAGAAAAAGTACTCAACGCCTTGAAAAAGAGATAATTTCAAATAATAAGCCTCTTCGAGGGGGCAATCTCCTTTTACCCCACTTAAATGTTCAAGTACAAGATCATTCAAAATGAAAATTTCTCCTTGGTATATATAGGAGACTAGGAGGTATAATTACAACTAATGGCCTAAAGCCAACATAAATAAAATAACATTACTAATATAATATGCCCCAATTAAGGGGTAATGAGCCAATATTATGGATTAACATGCCCCTCCCCTTGAGACAAGTGTTATCTGCAACACTTGAGTAACTCTAGATGCTTCTGTATAAAAGACTCATCTTCCCAAGTGGAATCTTCAGCTGGTAGTTTCCTCCATTTAATGAGATACTCTGAAATGGATCTATTCCTCAGCTGGCGAATTCTTGTGTCAGTGATGGCTTCAGGCTCCAATATGATTTTTCCTTCATCATCAAGTTCTGGAAATATAGTTTGAACTGGCATCTTTTTGCCTATAACCTTCTTTAAGCATGAAACATGGAAAACTGGGTGTACTCGTGAATATGCAGAAAGTTCCAATTTGTATGCCATAGTACCAATATTTTGCAACACCTTATAAGGGCCATAGTACTTTGGTGATAATTTATTATCCTTCTTGGCTTGCTTGAGGGACATCTGTTTGTATGATTGTAGTCTTAAAA
>JASDQU010099905.1:476535-501847 GCA_032191745.1 Picea mariana | reverse complement strand
GTCGGATAAGAACTTGGCTCCACAAGTTGACCTTCTCCTCGTGTGAGTTTCAACCTTGTGAGCATCAGAAACAAAACTTGCAAAACAATCAAGTCTTCAAAACCAATGCTCTGATACCAACTTGATCTAAAATTGAAGAAGACTTGAAAAACTTGAATAATTATTGCAAGTTAAATGTTATGTGTTTAAAGCAACAGGATCAATTTGCAACACATATATTAAGGATTACTTATGCAAAATACACATAGACAACAGCATAAAACATTGAACATCAACACATAAACACAGCAACTTGATAAAGGAGTTCACCCCACTTCGGGCTACATCTCTTGGTCGAGCTTCCAATGGATCATTATTATTAAATTTCTCAAAGTGCTAAAAAACATGCCTTACAATGCTCAAAATCACAAACTGACTGCTCCAATGGCTCCGCAGCGTCCCAAAACCCCTGTTTGGGCTCTTTCGGCACCTGAAATGGTCGATAAATGAAGAAGTTAGCCTCCTTGGAGTCTCCCTCTTCAACTTTGTCGTCTCTGGTTCTACAATTCGCACTGTTGTTCTCCAAACCTGGCACACACGCTCATTTAAGCATAAAGAACCCAGTCTCGTGCATAACCGCGCACCAGTACAAACCGTAGGACGTTTAAGGCGCCTCCAGCCCCTAACCGCCTCGGCACTGGGCACATGCCACGTGCGACCATAGGTTGGGCATAAAAATGGTTCAACCATTTGAAAACCGTGCAAACAGATTTTGTAACTCCCGCGCGAATGTATAAACCATTGGTTAACAACCCACGGGTTATGTTTCAAACTTCGTGTCCACAAATATAACCATGCGCATATATATAAACCACCGGTTACATTACAATACATTCCATTTTAAAACCCCGCGCATATTTTTTATAACATACGACTATATGTTATAGTTTGGAACTTTATGTTATGGGTCGGGGCTAAGCCCCGGCCCGCCCCCTTCTCTATATAACAAAACCATCAATGTTAAATAAATATTTGAAGGCATAGTTAACAAGGATCAAAGGCGGGACTGTTGGTTATCGAAGTGTTATGAAAACGTTGGTGTTGTGGGAGGTCCGAGGGTCGAACCCCGTGGCCTCCATATCATTTTACATAAACATAACCATATAAACCAAACAACAGGGGGACACGTGGCGCCCATGGAGTGGGCCATGTGTCTCCTTACTATTCGCCTCAAACCGGACACGTGTCAACCCTGTATTTGTCGAAAACCATCCAATGAAAATGCACCACGTCACTCACCTACCATGTCATTATGATGGTACGGACCTGCCACGTGGCCATATGGACTGTACGGACAGGTACAGTCAGCATCCCAAATTTTTACCTGTTTGGCTTGGCGGACAGATCACGATATCTCCTCCATACAGACTCCATTTGTGAAAGTAAATATACCGCCGGAATCAGGAAGACAAGATGGATGCAATGACACTATTTTCGTCGCATTCTGAGCACTTTGAAAATTGAGCAAAATTTGATCCCCTAATCAGGAAGACACAAAAAATAGAAATAATCAGAGATCCAATTCAATCTGAAGAATCACGGAATGCCCCAAGGATTTTACCTTCATAGAAGCTAACGAAATGATAGTGGGGAGTGCCATGAAAGTCAAAGTGACACCAACCCGAGGTCGATTTACTGCTTCATTTCTCCAGAGATGGTTCACATGAGGAGCCATTGAATTCCTAGAGGTGGAACAACGCACTATCCTAAATACTATGCAAGAGCTTGTCATTCAAATGGTTTGGGGGTTTGGATGACAAATGGGGGTAATAACTCCCCTAGTGGAATGCACATCGATGGTCTCCAACTGGCTAGTTGTCACCCCATCGAGGGAAAGGTAATCTTGGAGAGTCAACTCCTTACAATGAAGCAACACTTGTCTGTCCTGATATTGCCATGTGTTGATGAAGATGTCACTCAAGGGAGAGGTGACTCCTTCATTCGGTAACCTGTCCACAACCATGTTGGCTTCCCAACGGATGTGAGATGTGACTAGAGTGAGAGACGGTCAAAGAAGATCTTTCAGACTATTTAAGGGGCCTAAAAGATGCCAACTAGGAGTAATATTTTTTGGATCATTACCATTGATAATTTTGGTTGCAATATTAATGATTATTTTAGAGTCCCTTTCAATTATGAGTTGAGTGAGTCTGATATTTGCTACCATTTGGATTCCTCTAACAAGGCCCCACAATTCTGCTAAATTGTTCATTTCATATCCGATATGATCGGCCAATAGGTAATGAATTTGTCATGAGTTGTCCCTGATGACCACTCCATATCCTTCTAAACCAGGATTTCTCTTGGAGGCCCCATAAAACTTAAATTTGTAGAATCCTTGGGGTGGGGGAAACCAAGAATGGGAGCTTGACAGGGAAGAATTTTTGTGAGGTTGAGTGATAGAAGGATTCAAGGGTAGGGATAGATGCCAAGTTTCTATAATGGAGGTCTCTAGGGGTTCTGAGGGAAGGTCATCTTGGGTCCAAGATTGGGCTTGAATGGTGTCCTAAACATACTTGAGGATAGTGGACCAAAGGAGATTAGGGGAAGAAACCTGGGTGTGGAAAATGCCTCTATTTACTTCTTTCCAAAGTAGCCAAACAATGAAACCTGGAAGGATTTTCCATATTATGTTCATTATGAGGCTTTGAAAGGGTCCATTTCCCCAATTTCTGATGATATTTATGATGCTATTTCTTTCTCTTCTAGTTCTTCTCATTTGTTGAGAAGCCTGATCCAAAATTATCCCACTAAAAGAACATTGATTGAGAATGTGCTCGATTGTTTCTTCCTACTGCTGACAGAGATGGAAAATTGAGGGTCCTATGAACCCTCTTATCCTTAGATTATCCCAGGTTAAGATTTTATTTTGAACTAAAAGCGAGAGAAAAGTGGAAACTTTCAGCCAAAGATTGGATTTCCATATTATGTTTCAAAGGTTCTCTTTCGGTTGATTACAAAAGTTTTCCTGTAGATGATATCCCTCTTTGAGTGTAAACATTCTATTGGGGTTATGCCCCCATCAAGGAATGTCTGGATCCTCACTTATGTGGATCTTCCTTTGGTTTACCATTTCTCTCCAAAGTTGTAGATCGCATTCTATTGTTACCTGTAGGTCTTGTGGGGATACTTTCAAAATATGCCAAGGAGGGTGAAGAGGGACATCTAGCCAAAGTTCAACAAATTGAAGTTTTTTCCAATCATGGATGTGTTCCTGGTAGGGGCGAAGGTTTTCCTTTGATTGCAGTGATGGAAGTTGTTTCCTAGAATCCATCCAAAATAGGGCACTCTCACCATATTTAATTTTCTAGCAGGCGTGAGCTTGTATGAGCAGTCGATTTTTCCAAGATGCATTCCATATGTTATAAACTTGGACGTGACCTGTCAGTGGAATGAGTTTAGCTTGAGGGGTGTTCAGAGTATATTTATTCTTCCAAAGTTTGGCCCATAGTTCTATTGGGGTTTTGAGCCAACGCCACAAAATCTTTACCCCCATAGTGTTGTTTAGCTTACCCAGGTCCTAGAGACCTAGAAGCCCCAAGGATTTCGATTTGCGCACTTTGTCCTAGCTAAATAGGGATCATTTTTTGTTGGGTTGGTGACCATGCCAGAGGAAATTATAATGTAGGTTCCTTATACTTTTGATAACATTTTGTGGAGCTGCTAGGGATGAAAATATATAGGAAAGGATAGCTTGAAGCACCGATTTAAGGAGGATTAGTCTAGCTAGAAGGTTGAGGGATATTAAGGTCCATTTTCTAAGGAGATTGTATTTGAGAGGAGTAGGGAGCCCCAAGAGATATTTTGGGTTGCATAGTACGAAAGGGGGAGACCCAAGTAATGGGAAGGAAGGGAGAATTTTGGTATGCCTAGTAGATGAGAAATATGAAGTTGAATTGTTCGGGGGGTGTTGAAGAAGAAAAGTTGAGATTTATCCAAATTGAAGGAGGTGCCATAGGCTTCACTAAAATAATTAATAATTTTCCTGAGTTGTTGGATTCCTGAGCTGTGGGAGATTTTAAGAGCATGTTATCATTCACAAATTAGTTGTGGGAAGTAGCTAGTTGTATCCCATGCAGATGGAGGCCTTGGAGGGAGCCATACAGACCTTATGTCATGATGACAAAAACATAAGGGGAAAGGGGGTCTCCTTGCTGAATTCTTCGGGTGGGTGAGAAAGGATGAGGGGACTCTGTTAACAAGGATGGAGAAAAAAAATATAGGAGATGAGATTCATTATCCAAGTAATCCAGTCAATGCTGAAACAAAAGGCTAGTAGGAGGGCCTTCATGTAGTGTGATTTTGAGATGTCAAGTTTGATTAACATACCTGGGGTGCGAGTGGTCTTGAGTGAGTGGATGACTTCATGAACCAGAATGACACTGTCCATTATCTACCTTCCCTCCACATATCCTGATTGTTCTTTGGAGATGATGAAAGGGAGGATTGGCTTGAGTCGCATATCTATGACCTTGGAGATGATTTTGTTGTTTATGTAGCAAATAACGATTGTCCTAAATTTCTTCATATTGGTGACTCATTCCTCCTTGGGAATCAGGGTGAGAAATGTGGCATTTAGTGCAAGGGGATCTTTGCTAGAAACGCGGGATTCCTCAAATTAGTTGCCAAAACTCTTCATGGATCATAGGCAAGCAATAGTAGAAGAAATATGTGGTGAAGCCATCATACCCAGACGCTTTACCCAAAGGCATATTCTTAATTACCTGATCCACTTCTGTCTGTGTTATGGGTCTCATGAGTGCTTGATTATGTTTCAGAGTAATTAGGGCAGGAATATGTTGAGTGATGTGATTTATAGTTGGAGTTCTATCAATGATGGGCTCTAATAGAAGATTCTTATAATAGTTAACCAACTCAGAGGCTATTTCATCATGGCTAAGAATAGTGTTACCTTGTGCATCTTCAAGTTTTGTAATACGGTTGATAAAGCACCTATGGATCATGGAGCGATGGAAGAATTTATTGTTCTTTTCTCCTTCCTTGAGCCATTAGAATTGAGACTTTTGTTTCCAAAGGGTTTCCTCTTTCTTGTGTCATTCTTCAAAATTCTTCTTTAGGCTCTCTTCCTCATGTTGCTAGGATTCTGTATAACTTGCTATAATTATATCTCGCTGTATTTCCTTGAGTGTCTGTTCTATATATTTATGATCTTGAAAGATGTTACTAAAAACATCCTTATTCAATTGACAGAGTTGTTGTTTGAAGTTTTTAAAACTTTGATGGAATCTATACATCTTGGTGTCCTGTTGAATCTCCACTTTTTCCCACCAGACTTGGAATAGCTCATGAAACTATGTATGAGTTAGGAAGAATTTTTCAAAATGGAAAGGTTTGAATTTTGGTGTGGAAATTGTGTCTAGCCAAAGTTGGATTGGTCAATGATCTGACCCAAATTTGGGTAGGATAGTGGCTTTCACCATCGATCCTTCCAACATTAAGGTTTCTTAAATTAGAAAAGGATATAACCTACAGGATATTTTCTAAGGGCCTGAATGCTTATTGGACAAGGTGAAGGAACCGCTTCATGTTTCAATGTCTAATAATTTGAGGCGCTCAATGAGGTATCTGAGCTTGAATATGTCCTGGTCAAGACATTTCTTTCCTCCTCTTTTTTCTTCTATGGTGAGGATGATGTTGAGATATCGTCCCACTATCCATCAATTGTGACCAGCAAGTGCCCCAAGGTAGGATACATTGGGGAGGAAGAGATCCTTGTGTTGGATACTCTAAGGGCCATAAGCATTGGTGGTCACTCCATCTTTGCTGGAACCAATGGATCAATAGTGAACGGTGAGGGTAATTATCGTGGAGAGAGCGTGATCTATTATAACTGTGGCTAGATTCCAAAGGATGGAAAGGCCCCCTACTGCTCCATTTGCGTCAGTGTAGAGATAGTTGCATGTTCGCCAAAACCTCTTGAAGAGATCCTTAGTCGTATTTCTACACATTTGGTTTATTGTAACATAACAATATCTGGATCCTCAAATTTTATGCAGTTACGGAGAATCCTCTATTTGTATCTCCCCTTTAGGCCCCTAATATTCTAGGTGATGATCTTCATCATTGAGGGTTAGATGGGTGAGAGAAACAGTTCTCAGGTAGATGATGAATCTGACCCAAGTTGATCAAATAGTTTCCTACCTCCTTTATCAGTTGTTGAGTTGATTTACATCCTTTTCATCTAACTTATTTGGGATTTCTTCTAGGATCTAGATCTAGGTTTATGCTAACACCTAGCCGAGAGGTGGTTCCAGCAGTGGAATCTAGGAAAAACTTGTGGACCTTCCTCAGTTGCTCTACTAGTATGGTTTTAAGATCTTTTTTATTAAGGGCTTCCTCTAACTTAACTAGATATATGTTCACTAGTTCTTGTTCATCCATTTCCATCATGGTATCTTCTTTATCTTCTTCATTCTTAGCCATATTTTCCTGGACTTGGGGATCCATATTTATGATTTGTTCAGGATATGGATTTTTTTATTTATTTTTCTGTATACCTTTATTGATTCACTGGTCCACTAGTTTATGGGGTTCTCGACCTCTTCAACCTCTGAAAGATTTTTTGAGGGCCCCAAAGGAGTTACTATTGATTTTTTTGCACCTACTGCTCTGGTTGGGTTTTTTCTGAGCTTGTTTCTTACGGTTCAAGAATTGAGTGAAGCCATCCTTATGTTTCTCTTCAAAAACTGGTTTTGTTGGAGCATCGAGAGGGTATTCCCTGAATAGGTGCCCATGTTCATGGTACTTTCTGCATTTGAATCAGATGTGTTCATAGTCGATGGTTTGTGTTCATTCTTCATCTTGATATTCCAAAGTAACCGAGCCTAGTATGGCTTTAGAGATATTCGTGTAAACATAGATGCATGCATAAGATGTGTAGCTCCTTTTCTTGCTAGATTCTAATAATTTGACATGCTTTCCTGATATGTTTCTAATGATTGTTAAGATTTCTTCAAGCTAGAACTCCTGAGGTAAGGAGTAGAGACAGATCCATACCGGAGCGAAGAAAAAAACCTCCTTTTCTGGGTAGAAGCGGTCGGTCTAGAAGTGTAGGTAGAGTCCCACGAAGTTGTAGAAGTAGGGACCATTTTCAAATATTTGATCTTTGTCCTCCAGGTTATAAAATATGACTGTGAAGAACCCCTTAGAGCTTAGCAGGAGCTCATAGTCCCCTTTTGGGATCCACTAGGTTTTGGTGCTTGGGGGATGCATTTCCCTGACACCCAGATGCGAGAAGCATCCATGGTCATTATGTTTTCTTGTCCTTTCTCTTCATGTAAGAATTGATCACTGAGGTGCGTCGAAGGTTCAAAAGGCAGTTGCCTGGCCTAGACACCATCTATTTCGTTTGCTATGACATTCTGATAAGAGGGGGTTTTCACCTCTCCCTTTGTGTTCATATTATTGTGTCAGGGGCATCGACATGAGAGACTACAACGACCGTGATCAGGAGGAATCTGAGGGTGTGAGGAATTTTGCAGGCACGAGGCATCAAAGCCTAGTGCAAGTGTGAGTTAAAAAAAAATGTCGTTGTTCACATGGTTATGAATTAAATTAAATGATAAAATTTATGAGTGATGATCTTCGCTTTGGTGGCATAAGAGAAACTTGAATGCTCATGAATTTTTAAGTTGTTGGCACTTAAAATTGGTTGGTTTTATCTTTCTTTTATATAATTATAATAATTTTCATAAATAATTTAACATACAACATTTTAATTTCAGAAGTTAATGTTAAGCCCAAACCTATATACACATATTTTTTATTTAACACATCTCCTTTAATTTGAGAGAATTTTGTTGTCTTATATTATAAGAAGAGGCTTCCATTATTTGTTGGTTTTAGTATAATCTGTATTTCTATTATAAATATATTTTAAGTGATTTTGATCAGTAATACCCCACCACTTCACCTACAACAAGAATTTTAGGAATATAGGCTAATGCAATTTTAGTATTGGTATAAACATCTTCAAAATGTTGACATGCAATATTGTAATTCAAACTTATACATGAATTCAAATCTATGGAACAAAAAAATTTGAGCAGAGACATCACCGATGAAATTACACTTGTTAAATATGAAATCATTTAATTTTTTAAAATTTTATTTTATATTTGACATATTTTATAATTATGTTTTTAATTTTATTAAATTAAAAATAAACAATTTTTTTCTTCACAAAATACAAATTTAACTATTTTTATAATTATTTTTGAAATATTTTATAATTATGTTTCTAATATTATTAAATTGAAAAAAATATTTTCTTTCCTCACAAAATACAAATTTAGCTTTCAAAGACCAAACTCGAGAAGTTATTAAAAATACGAACTTTTGTATCTTATCTATGGATATATTTACCGACCAAAGTCACCCTTACGTATACAAATTTAACTTCATGAAAAGACTAAATTTTTGCTTTCAAAGACCAAACTCGATAAGTTATTAAAAATACGAACTTTTGTATCTTATCTATGGATATATTTACCGACCAAAGTCACCCTTACGTATATATACTCGAAGTTATTCAATATTAAACTTCTCTCCATATTTCACGCATAAGAAAAAATAATAAAAAATATCACATAATGATGTATATATATTGAATCTTGTTTTTAAGTGTAATAATATTTTAAAGTGCAGTTTAGCGATTCGATGCAACCAGAGTTTTTAAAACGTTGAATCCATTTATATATTTTAAAATGTAACTTTAACAATAAAATTTTTATATTTAATTAAAATTATATAATCTAATTTTAATAATAATTAAATCTAGATATTACATTATTTAAACTTCTTCTCTTACAAATATTTTGACCATCACTAATAATATAAAATAGTAAAAGCATGAAAATGCAAAAGATTTGATTTTACATGAATAACGTTATTGGCATAGTTACAAGTTTTGTGACATATCATGCGTTTGTCGGTTTTTGTTAGTTAAACACAAAAAGTCAATGGATAGATTTCGATTATTAAAAAATTAAAAGAACTATTACATACAGGAGACCTGGACAAAGATGGATGGCCGACTCAACTTATTTTTTTAAAAGAATGAAAAACCTTTACAAGGTAATACTGGAGTTTATTTTATTATTTTTTTGCTTTTCTTATTTTTATGATGTATATAGAAACGGTTTTATCAAATGAGCACCTAATTTTTTGAGAACGTTTTAAAACTCCACACAGTTCTAATCCAAAGGTTTTTCTAACAATTTTTAAAGAGTATTTTTTTTTAAATATCAATTTTTATTATTTCGACTAATTTAAAAACTTATTTTATTTTAAGATTGTAAAAAATTAAAATTTGTAATTAAATATTTCTTATGAAATTTTTTCATAAGATTTTACAAAAAAATAAAAAAAATAAATACCATTTATTTGATGCCCAATAACTATGTGAAAATGATGAATAATTTGAATAATCATGATCACGATGACCCAAATCATGGTGAGATCTAAAAAAAAATGTCTTTACTTTATCAACAAGAACATGCATGCACTTGGAGCTTAGGGAGGAACTTCCAACATTAGGAAATGAGGACAAGGAAACCTAAAAGGAGGAACTCCCAATAATGGGCAAGGAGGTCGAGGCAACTTTAAAAAGGTAGTGTCGTTTGTGATGGTCAAGGAGGCCAAGGTAATGGGTATTGATAGACAAGGAAAAATAGTGGCTTCGACCTCCAAATTAAAGGAAATTTATAAAGGTGGATTGGACATGGTTCAGAATATGAAGTTTGGTGCTTTGTGAGAGAAAATGTTGTGTAAATGGTGGAAGCAACAACATCCATCGTTTGTGTATGAAAGTGATCCAATCAACCTGGGAAAGGAAGGGGTATCCCTTTGTAAACCGATGCCATTGCATGAGTGAAGTAGATTGATTGAGCATATTCGTCACTCAATTTGGTAGGTAGCTAAGTGAGTGGGTGAAGCTAAAAAAACAATGGAAATAGAGTCATGATAAGGGTGGAGGTCACCCACATGAGGGGAAATTAAAGAGGTTTATGTTGGTTGAGTTTGGTCATATACAACAATGATACTATGTAGGGAAGAGAGTACAAGCAACATTGGGGTGCCACTGGGTTAGTCAGATTGAGCGATGAGGCTCATAATCATATGGTTTCTTGGAGACAAATACACAAGTGGGTGTGATGGTTGTTTCCACAAACAACACAAGGATGGTTGTATGCATGAACTTGTCTATATCTTAGTTCACTTGGGTGGATAGACTATTGTCCCCATCATGCATAGGGGAATGTTTAGGGAGAGGGTGCATAAATATAGCACAAAGGGCATAAGGATGATTGTTGGTACGACCTTGTCTATGTATTAGTTCTCTTGCATGGGTAGATTACTTCCCACAACATGAGTAAGGTCCTATTGAGGGAGAGGGTGTAGAAAGGTAACACAAATATATTTTTTGAAGATTTATAATATTTAAACAATTATGGGTATCATGAAAAAACAATTTGCAAATGGTGCAAGAATGCTTAGTCTTCATGGGTGATCATGTTTTTGCATGGTTTGGTGTAGGACCTAGTTGGAATTGTCATATTCCCTAGCACGGGTGTCCCTCGTTGGTGTTTCTTAGTCCTGATGCTCTCTTTGTTCATCCTTTAGGTTGGTTTTTGTGAACTAACCTAGATGTGGGTGGATGTTATTCTTTTCACAAGTTTGGGAGAAGGAGATTGGACTAATTTAACAATTGGTGAATTCAAAGGGGAGGGACTAGGTTGACATGGGTGGGAGATCAACTAAAATAGTAGGTCTATGGTTAAACTTTTAAGGATTACAATGGCCATAATGGGGGGGACCAACATGTCCATGTGGTGGGAATAAATAGGGGAATTTGTATGGAGAGTTCTCGAAATTGACAACTTTTGAAAAATTGGGTATAATTAAATGAATTGGAAGCATAGCTGGCTGACTATCAAGAACAATATGGGACTCCTCCAATGAAAGGGGGGAAATTTTGTCTACAAGTCTTGGTGTAGGGTGGGGGATTCGAGGATATGCCCCCTTTTTTCATTATGGGTCCCACACCCTTAGTTATAACTACAATAAATTAGATGTTTTTAAATAATTGTGCTACATGAATATGTCTCCAAAATTACGTCCCCAAATGAACAAAGGTGATACTAATGTTAGTTCTTAGACGATGAACAATGTGGTTTCCAGGTGCATTTACAATGGTGTCAAAGTGGTTTTGGTGGTAAGTTCTGTAATGATGAAAAATAAAAATGATAAGAACACCCTTAAGAGACTATCAAAGATAAATAAAATTGCAATGTGTAATAGGAAATTCTAAATGCACCTCCACCAAGGATGATGAAATATGTTAGTGTTGTAATCCAAGTGAATATTCAAACGAGATAGTTAAAGTAATTAAATCCCAAGTTGGTTTCTCACTATCAATCTTAGGCACTACTCCCAATCCTTTATCATGTCACATGGATGGAAAATTAGAAAAGGCCCACCGAGCCACCTCTTCACTTGTCATGGATCAAGGTGTGAAGACACATGCATTGGGAGACACTAGAATTACTATGAATGAGAAATATTTACATTAACTAAGCATAGCCTAGTCTTTCCACCCATCTTTAAATACATGTCCTTGAATTCACTTTCGATAATCAATGAGTTGTAAAATACCATGGATATTCAACTAGAACAATTCATCACAAAAAATATTGAAATATTCTAAAATAGTTTATTATATAGTTTATTACCTTAGATCTTATATTTAATATTACAAGCATAGCACTCAAAATGATGGGAAAAACTAAAAAAATGAAATAAAAAATAAAATGAAAACACCATCCACATAAATGAACACGATATGTGACTAGGGAAACCGAATACAAAAGAAAAACCATCTAGAAGGTTAGGCCTATGATCCACTCTCTCTTTTTCTCAGTCATGAAATGTAAGTAAAAATAAAGGGGCACTCTTGAATTTCCATGGACATTATGGTGTAAATGGTTGCTATAAAATCTTCTACCTTCTGTGTTATGACTCAATATCTCACTCCACAATGTTATGCTCAACTATGGAACAATAACAATACCAAAAGAATGGAAACCCTTCCTTTCCTAGAAGCATAGTATTTAACATAGATTGATAGCTATCTAGGGTTAGGGTTAGGGATTTTCCATGACTCAACCCTCAATCAGTGCTAGGGTTTTAGAACCTCTAAAATATTATTTAAATTCTACATGTGAATATCCCCACATGTGTGAGTAATGAGAGATAACATGGCATCTACTTGGTACCATGTTGGTCAACTCGGAGGAGGCATAAATTCCACATAAAAAATTTGATTGAGGTAATTTTCACACCATTAGAAAACATTTAGTGTGTAGAACGACGTTAAGGGGACATAGTTGTGCTCATAAATTTTTGACCCCAAAAAGTGTCATTTGATACCTCAAACTAGATCTGGAAGTTTTAAAACCCCAAATCACCGAATTGCGACCTACTTGTAAAATAGTCCATGGAAGACAATTCGTCAAAGTTTTCCATCCAAAAAGTACTAGGTAGGTGACAAACTATATTATGATCGATTCTAAATCATACCTCCCCACTTAGGGGGGATTTTTCTCCTTGAAATATTTTATTGAATGAGTCAAGGAAATTTTTCCTCTACCTTCTCCCCAAAGTACTATTTGACCTTTCCTAGAAGTTTCTCTTACAACCCAACCTACCAAAGTTCATGCTGTCATTGTTTGGTAGTTTTGGACTTCTTCTAGAAAAAATTATATTCTTCCAACACTACTTAAGCTTTTGGTGCTAAGTCCTCTATGGTAGGTAGGATACAATCATTATTTTCCAAATCCAACACGAAATGATCACAAATTTTTATATTTTCCACATTCATTATTGTGTAAATCCACACATATCGGGGTAGACTAAGTCTATAGGAATTATCGCAAACCTTCTCCAATACATCAAAGGGACCATACTGTTGATTTTTTATATTCTTACTAGGATCTTGTAGCCTTTCCTTATTTAGGTACAACCAAAGTTTGTCTCCCACCTTGAATGCTTTCTCAATTTTGTGTTGATCATGCTAAGACTTTTAATTTTTCTATGACTTCTTCAATGTCTCCTATACTTGCAAATGAATTTGCCTAATCTTATCAAGAAAATTTTCGTACTCCAATGCTTCACCTATCATGTCTTATCTATAGCATGTTACTTCAAGGCTTCACCTATAGCATGTTATGAGGAATATCTCTTTATGGCTAGCGTAAACCATAACAGACGGATATGATTGCAAAAATTCACTCTATCCCAAAAAGTTGTTATATAAACCAATGTGCAAGTGAGATAATAAAGGGACTTACCTCGTCCAAACGTTTGATGATGTCCATCGTTGAGAACTTTGATCCAAAGCTTTATACCTGCAAAAAGTTCTCAACAAACAAGCATAGCAAGCATATAGTGATAATACAAAAGGTTAGCACATTAGATATCATAATCCATTAATATACAAAACAAACATACCCATGGATAATAACTCATATATTTGCAAGATATCAATTGGATGAGAAGAGAGTATTTCTATTAATAAATGATCAACAAAAGTGAAAATATTACAGACTTTCGTGTCGACACGGTTCAAAAACGAGAAACGAAGTTCCTTCTAGATGGGCCTCCACCACTTGAATCCTCCACTAAATTCAAGCTCATAGAAGGGGGACAATGAGGTTCTCCATCAATAAAGGAAGAGTTTGGGGGATGAACACTGTGTTCATACTTAAAGGAAAAAGGGATGTAGACTCAATATGAAGTAATAATTTCTCTTTTTATGGATTGATATCCTAGATGATTCTATGTTAAGAAAGGTAATAGAGGATTCCTAATAGAATTGATCAATTTCTTGGATTGGTTAGCACATACTAGAAAGATATTTGATTTACCTTTGTGTGCATTGATGATGGCATACATCCCATCCTTAATTAATTGGTATTATTTTCTCTCCCGGTGAATATTTCACCCCTTGTATGCCTGTAGGGACTTCCAAAAACTGCACCACACACATCAAGTGGTACTACATATACCTTCACTTCATCAATACAAATTGCACTTCTATAAAATTTTATCTTACACTATTTAGTGAAATTGAGCTCTACATCCTTATTTACCCATCCCAATGGTTATGGGTTATGATGATCATCAAATTCCAATCCAAGCTTGTTGACTAGATATTTTGTTATGATCTTGGCCTATGAACCAGAATCGAATTGAGCATGCACCTTTGTATTATTGACCCAAATATTAATGTGAAATATTTTGGTCATATACTTCTCTTCATTGTGATGGAAGGATACTTATTCTCACCTCCTTCTACACTCTAGTGTAGAAAATATTTTAATCTATATATGACTTGTTGTCTACCAAGTTTCTTGAATACTTTCCTAGTCAATTATTCTTTTTGGCATCCTTATTATTATTTTTTGGATTCATATATGTATTTATCTTCCAACACTTACCTTCAATGTGGCCATTGATATTTCAATGGTTTATTTTTTTGTTTAGATCCTTTAAATAATGTACAATGACTATTGTCTTCTTGTCCTTTACTTTCCACTTATTCTTCCCCTTTTTGGAAGCATCTTGGTGGTATTTATGTTGGAACCACTTGGCTATCCTTTATTATTTAATATATTATTTGGTAATATTCTTACACATAAGCCTTAATAATAATCCTGGGTTTAAATAATATCATCTTCTTCCATAAATGACCGTGTAGACCCCTCAGATGCTTTATATGTACGTCTAGGTTTTTGGGAATCATACCAAACATTATATCTAATTTTCTAAACTTGGTGGTGTACTCTTTCACACTCTATCCTTACCTCTACCTAAAATTATTCCAATGGATGCAATGGTCCACTACATACCCAATAGAGTGGAAATAAGGATTGACAAGGGTTTTGAATGCCTTCGGATTAGTTACTAGGATGTCACCCTCCAAATGAAGTGTCTCCATGTCGATTCCCCCCCCCCCAAGATAGGGCATGTCCCTCTAATTTCTATTAAAAAATGAAATATTTTTCTCTTCTCCTATGTTATGGACATTGAAATAAACTTCTAATTGTTGCAACCAATGATTCAACTTAACAAAATCAATCTCACGTTGGTAGGGTTTTATGTAAACTTTCATTTCCATTTTAAACAAATAATGTGAACAAGTGATGACACTAGAACTTGGTTTCTCATTGTCTGGCTCTTTTTTGGATCCTTTTCTTGGTTTTCATTCTCCTCCAATTTCTTTTCGATCTAGATTTTGAGTTAGAGTCACCAACCTTTCCAAAAGGACCAAACATGTTCTATAGATCCACGATGAAGAGGGACGTGTTGCAACAAATATCAACGAATTGTTTTTCCATCATTGAAAATATCTCATCCACATCATATCAAGGGTTGTTACGATTGGACTCATTTTCCATCCTTAGGGTTTTGATAGTTTCTTCTTAAGCCAATTCCTAGATTCTATAACTTCCCACAAAAGCATAGATTACCTATTATGATACTAACGTTATATGTAAACTACCATGGATATTCCACTAAAATAGTTCACCACAATAGATCTTGCAATATTTCAAAAATATTTTATTATGCAGTTTATTACCCTAGATATCATATTTAATATTACTAGTGTAGCACTCAAAACTATCTAAATAACTAAAACCAAAATGAAATAAATGAGAAAATTAACATACCATCCACATAAATGAACAGAGGATGTGACCTAGAAATCTCAATACAAGATGATGCCTATGCACTACTATTGGTTTTCTCAATTATGAAAAGAATGTACAAAGAAAGGGGCACTCACTATGGAGTTTCCATGGACACTATGGCCTCAATTGATACTATACAAACTTCCACCTTGTACATTATGCTTCAATACCCTATTTCTATATTTTATTCTCAACTATGGAACAATAAAAATATAAAAGAATGGAACTCATTCCTTTCCTAGTAGACCAATATTTAACATACCTTGATAGTAGTTTAGGGTTAGGGTTAGGTATTTTGAAAGCCTCAACCCTCAATTAGTGTTAGGGATTTGGACCCTCATGAATATTCTTGAAAGTCTACATGTGACTATCCCTACATGTGTGATTAATGGGGATTGACATGGAATCCACTTACTACCATGGTGGTCAAGATGGAAGGTCGACCTGTAGTAGGTATAACTTCCACATATGAACTCCTATTGAGGTGATTTTCACACCATTCAAAATATTTCAATGTCTACAATAATGTCAAAATTCTAGAGCTATGGTCACAAATTTTCACTCCAAAAAGTGCCATTTGATGCCTCAAACCATCTCTAGAATTTTTTGGACCCCAAATCACCAAATCAAGACTTGGCCCTAAAATGGGCCCTCCAAGAAAAGTCCTCCAATTCTTCAACCAATAAAGTACCAAGATAAATGAAAAATTATAAATTGATCAGTTCTAGATCACTTGAGGACTCCTCTCCTCACTCAAGTAAAATTGTAGTTTCAAATTTTAACAACCTTGGAGTATTATTTTGATGCCTAACTCCAAGGTCCTACTCTAATCTAACTATTGGTGTTACCTAACAATATCTACTATCCCTATGTTTTCTACACCATTTAACTAGTTGAAGTTAAATTAGGGGTCATACGATATAATTTAATCGAAGAATCATTTAATTATACATTAAATTAAGGGATAGATTTTAAGGTTACTTGCTTAAATGTGGTACCTTTTTATGTGAACAGGGTGATATGAGTTTGTTGAACTTGAAATATTGCTTTAAATGAAATGACATAAATGATAAATGTTTAGAAATAAATTGTTCATGTTTTATCAATTCCAATTTCTCTAAGCATCTCACAATTCAAGCAAAGAAAGAACAATTGATGCAACCTATAATTTAGGAAAAAATAACAATGCATACCATCACCTACTTGGTAAGAAAATCAACCCATTTTGTCCCTTTTAACTTGACTACCTAGGTTCAAACCAACCCATACAATGCAGCTTCATGGCTATGTACCATGCAATCCTTGACTTGCATGACTTTGGTAACTATGGCCTGCACAACTATGCAGAAACAACTTCGATATTTGCACAGTTTTTCAAGAATGTGTGAGAATTCATAAGCCTCATAAATGTGTAATGGGGGAATGTATTCCAAAATATTATGGTGAGTGTTATAAAGTAGTGAGTTGTGAAGGAAAAGTTCAAAATCCAACAAGAGGATGAAATTCAATATTTTATCATGAATATGGTATCCATTTTTTTATGCGTGATTTGGTGAATTGGCTGAGCAAATGCCCTCAATCAATAGGTTGGAGCTATCGATGTAGAAAATAATGAAAATTTGAAGTGTGTGAGTAAGAAATGCAAGCTAAAAATCACCCACAAGCACATGCAAACCAAAATTGATGGAGAAAGGAGAAGCAAACCTTGATGGAAGCTTCTTTGCGAATTGTCAAGTTGTGGATCAAGGTGAAATGGATTTGAATGGATAATATTCCTCATATAAATTGTACACAAGGAAAGAAAAAAACAAATCTGCAACTCTCCAAAAAGATTAGTATATCAAGTGGTTAATATAAAATCCAATGGAGAAGTATGCAAACCACTTAAACAAGATTTTAGGGGAAAAGAGATTAAATGCTTTGTACTGACATAAAAGGAAATAACAAGATACAAAATTTTAATATTTCACCTCAAGGGAGTGTTGGAGATGGCCTAGAAAGCTCTCTCTTTTGGGGTTCTTTCCTCTTTAGGACTGTCTCACCGGTTCTCGAGTGATTTGGATAGCATTTCCCCTTATTTTGACATGCAATTGAAGAAACTTTTATAGCATAGCTAGTCATGAAACATAATGAAATGGATTGAGATAAAATATTGGTGAAACTATATGAGGAGGACTTCATTAATAGAGTTTTCTAGAGGAAAAAATGAGGGAAAATGGAGTTTCATCTCAAATATTAGGCCACGTTTCATCCATGTGCCTAGAATTATTCATAGAAAACATAGAGTTTCTTGTAAATATCATTAATGGATTTTGTAGGAAAAGGGGGCACCCTTACTTAAGACCAACATTACAATTAATTCCTACAAACTTTTTATTATTAGATTTCATCTTAGCAATAATTTTTTTATTAAAATCAATTGACTCATTAAGAAGGAAACATGTCCCAAACAAAATTTGACCCAAATTGAAAAGATGAAATTTCTCCGCTTAAACATTTATGCTAGACCACACACACACACACACACACACACACACACACACACACACACATATATATATATATATGATTTAATAATTTGTAACCATACTCAAAGTTAAATCTTATTTCTTATTGGACTTTCTCTATGTTATAGTTCCTTAACCACATTTGATTTTCAATCTATTCATATTTGATGTAATAAGATTCGACGTAAAAGGAAGAAGAATATGGAAAATATCATAAAAGTGAAGTTGGTTTGATGACTTATTTTTAAATGCCACAAGTAAAGTTGTAATAGTGTTTGTGTTTCATGAATTAGTAGTTGAAAATAATTATGTCAATAAGGTGTATACTTATTAAAAAGTGTTAGTATTAACGAGATTTTCATCATATATGTCCTTTATGTGGACACGATTTGATATGCATTGAATATTCTTTGTCGTCACAACAAATTAAAGGCTAAGATTTTATCGAATAAATTCCTTGCATTTCAAAACCTCGAGATTATTTATTTCTAGGGGTCAATAGCATGATTAATGATGGAAATCGCAGTTGCATACCCCGCAGGGTCTCTGCGCCCGACCTCCCGGTCTTAAGGATCGTTCAAATTCCTCACTGAGCCAAACTGACTCTTTTGATTCCCTGCACGAATCTCTATTGAAATCACGATCCACAGGTCCTTAATTTTCCCTCACAGTCTTCTGGACAACCATGAACAATTTCCTCACAGGAAATGTAATATCGGGCTTTGGGATTTCTTGTTTCCCAATGTCGAGAGTTCCTATCCTCTCGAATCCCCGATCTCTGATTTGCTGATGCGCCCCTTTTTTTGCCTTAGCCCCTCCCAGCTATGCCAAGGTCCATGTGACTGCCTCTCATAAGACCACAACCTTATATCCTTTCGGGGCTTTGGGCGTCCAAATTCCCATGCGCTCTAACTGCAACTAGCCCTCCAGGCTAGACCTTTGGTCCACACGACCTCCCCTTATATGACCGCGGTCATACCTCCTATCGTGGTTTCAAACTTTCCAATGCCAAAACGCATATGTCCTCAGGATTCACGATTCTCTGAATCCTGATTTCCCGATGTGACTCTCCTATCAGAACCTCTCCCGAAGGCTTCGATCACTGCCATGCGTCCCCTCAATATGGATGGTTTTGATCGCCTCTCACTATTTCACGACTTCTGATACTCTGGAAGTCTTGTCCTCAAGATTCAAAAAACACCGAACCCTGATGCACCGATTTGACTTTTCTATCGAGACTTTCCTCGATGGCTCTTGATTGTCGCCACGCGTCCTCTAGAGATGGACGGTCTTCGTCATTTCACGACTTCATGAAGTCAAATGTCAATGTCCTCTCGTCCTCCTGAATCCCGATATTCTGACATGCGAAATGCCGATGGGCTCTTGATTATTGCCACCTGTCTCAACAAATGGATGGCTCAAATCAAATCTCAAGACTTCACGACTTGCGATTCCCCGATGATAAAATTTCTCTGTCACACAAAACCCTGGTAGCCGATATACCGACGGGTCACTCGATCTCCACCACGTGTCTCCACAAACGGATGGCTCAGATCAATTTCGGGATTTTCTCCCATGGAAATTGCTGATCTCCTGTCTTCGATACTTTCGATTTCCTGATCAACGAAGTCCCGATATCTTGATGGTCACGCCTCTCATCGGGATTTTTCCTTTGCCTGCGAGAGTTTAACTCCCGTGCAACTCCTAACAGATCCGATGGTTGTCGGGTATTTGGACCAAGATCCGACGGTCCAGATCCCTTCTTCTGCGCACACTCCAGAGACTAAACTCTGAGCATCCTCACCCGATCCAACGACTGACGGGTTCTTTGCTCTAGATCTGACGGTGCAGATCATTCCTTCCTCTGTGCTCACTCCTGCTCCTCCCTGGATGTGAAAACCAACGGTCCAGATCTCTTCCTCCCGTCGATCTAACGACTATTGTACTCCCTCCTAATATTTCACACTTTCTTCCCAGCCTTGGAAGAATTTTCCACACCCAAAGGCCTCGGCCTTTGTCATCTTTCTCCTGCGAGCTCCCGAACCTTGAGCTTAGCCGTGCGCCTGAAAATGACAACTCCTCCTGAGCTTTTATTCAAGTCCTTGAATATTATGATGTTTGTACTCCTTGCAGAGTCCTCACATGAAAAATGATATCTCTTCTGAGCTTCTGCAAGTACTCAAACCCCTAAGGGATTTTGTCTTTCTTACTTTCTTCTGCAGATGGAGAATACTTGGATGCCCTCTTGGGTCTCCTTCACTCCAACAACCTCTTGCTGATTCTATCAAGGTATTCAGCAACCCTCTAAATATACCTTAGTGGAATCTTCCTCCAAATACCGGAACCCAAAGAGTTCTCTTCTCCTATGCCTGTCTGCACACTTACTCAATGCACACCTGGGAGAGTATCTTCTCACAGAACGTTCAATAGTTCTATCCTCTGTGCACCTCTGCACCTGCTCAATGCCCACCTGGCAGAGCTCTCAGAATCCTCAGTGACTCTGGTCCTCCTTGAACTCACAGCAGAGTTCTTCTATCTTCTGTGCACTCCTTGCACCTGCTCAATGCCCACTTGGCAGAGCTCTTCAGAATTCTCAGTGACTCCAGTTCTTCTATCTAAACTCACAATAGAGTTCTTCCTCAGCATCCTGTGCCTATGCTCAATGCCCACTTGGCAGATCTTCACAGAACTCACATAAAAGTTTTGTCTGCAATTGTGTCTCTCATACATAGCCTTGCCTCCAAGGTATTCAGTAACCTTGAGGTCTTTTGTTGAGTTGTTGATTCCAGCTCCTGTGCCCACCTGGCATGTCTCTATTTGACTCCGTAGAGTTCAGAAATGCATGCTCTGTGCACGGCTATCAGAGCGCACAACGTTCTTTCACACCCTCCTGGTGTGAAGCCTCAAAGACCTCTCAGGCCTAAAATCAAACCAACTCCTACAAATGCAAACCTACATTATACATCTACAGCATAAAAGAACACTCACAGACATTCATTCAACACAGAAATACATGTAGGAAAAAAATTCTTCTGTTTGTATTAAAATGGCAAATGCATGTTTGTACAAGGGTGTTCTCGAGCTCTCTCTTGCTCTTCTCTTACAACCACTACTACTAAAACTACTCAAAATGAGATCTGAAATCTCTTTTACCTGAGGGGGCTCTTCGAGCTCTTCCCTCCAACTCACCTACCCTATTCAATTACATTGAATGGGCTATCTAGTCCAACATCTGGAAAAAGATCTCAACCTTACAAACATTAAATGCCTCTCTACCTAATTCCTGCATAAAAGCATGGCCTTATGGCTCAATAGCCTAAACATTTAATTACATTCAATTACAAAACAGAAGATGAGGGCTGCGCCTCTCTTCCTCCTTAAATGCACGTGCTTGACGTGGCTGGCTGGCTAGCTGGATGATGTGGAGAAATGCTCCTACATCATACTCCTCAGCTGCAAAATTCATGAGCTCCTACTCATGAGCTTCCCATCTCAGTTGTTGAAATCCTCCTGGATCCCAAATCATCCTTTAGAGCTGTTCATCTACTCCATTCTACTGCTACTACTACTGTTGCTTCTCTTCTGCCCAGCTTCTCCTTGCTGGCAGTCTCTACTGACTCTACCATCAACCTTTTGATATATTCTATCACTTGTTCTAGCTGCTCCAGTGGCTGGCTCTGCTCATGCAGTCTCCCCAGCTGCAAAATTTTTCTGCAATTGGGCAGATCACTATGATCTCCCATGCCATATTCTTCATCTTCATCTGCGGCCTCAAGTTGCCACTCTGCTGTAGACTTTAGCTCTACAGTCTCCTCTCGACTAACCTACTGTTCAGTCATCTTCTCTGACAACTCAACTTCTGCCAGTTCTCTTGCTGGCTCTAGATTGTTCAACCAATCCTCCAGCATCTCTAGCTCCATCTCCCATGGAGTGATAAATCTGTCTGCCTGTTCTTTGGCTTCCTTTGCTGCTAGCTTCAGTGTTGCAACTTCTTTCTTTTTAGCTCCCTGGCTGAAATCATTGATCCATTCCTCATAACGCCCATTCTCTTTTCCTTCTTGGGAAGCTTCAGATATCTGCTCCAATTCTTGTTTGACAGTCTCAACTAGTTGTCCTTCTGTTGTTGTTGCTTCATCTGCAACACAGACTTCCGCCTCCTCCTGAGCAAATGGTAGGAATACTTTGATTGCCCCAATCATTATATGGCTTCTCAAATCCTCCTCCTCTGTCAGCTGCATCTGCTGATATAAATCCATTTCCGAGCTCACCTGCTCTATTAGCTCCTCTCGCTGATTCTGACTCACTTCTGAGTTCATGAGACCCTCAAATAGTCTCATTTTCTCATCCCTGCCCACCTAGCAGTTTAAGATGCTTCCACTACCCTCCTGACAGTCTTTGAGATCCCGCAGTGACCTCATTTCATTGCCCAGCTGGCAATGTGAAATTCCGTGGCTGTCCTCCTGACAGTCCATGAGATCCCGCAGTGATCTCAACTCTTTGCCCACTTGGCAATTTGGAATTTCTTCTCTGCGCTCCTAGCAGTGCTTGAGATCTTTAACTGATCTCATTTCGTTCTCTTAACCGAGAATTTCCCCAGTCTCTGATTCACAGACATGAACCATCTTTTCCTCTGTGGTCTTGAGGTTTTCAGCATACCTCAACCATCCTCTTATCATCCTACGTTGTCTTTTAGCCATCAACTCCTTGACTGGCCAATTCATCTTCAGCTTCTTCATGGGCCACTCATACACCCATATCGGCTTGGTTTTCTGCTGCATCTTCAATGCAAGATTTTCTATTTCTTTCTTTATATGAGCGAGCTCTTCATCTATATCTTTTTGACTCCATAGCTCTTAGTTTTTCCTTCTAGCATAAATATGGCCTTCAGTATCCATCTTGCTGTCTCTGTCTGCTCTCCTAGAACCTGCTGCTGTCACTCTGCACCCCGAGTGTGTCTAGCTTCATCCTATAGTTCTCCTAACTGTCTTCTCGACTACTGCCTACCTACAAACAATCGTCACAGAGTCTCCAACACTCTGTCTTTATTTACCTTCTCGCTTCACTTGAAATATATAGATGAAATCCTGATATGATACCACTTGATGGAAATCGTAGCCTCATACCCTGCAGGGTCTCTGCGCCTGACCTCCCGGTTTTAAGGATCGTTCAAATTCCTCACTGAGATAAACTGACTCTTTTGATTCCCTGCTGGAATCTCTATTGAAATCACGATCCACAGGTCCTTAATTTTCCCTCACAGTCTTCTGGACGACCATGAACAATTTCCTCACAGGAAATGTAATATCAGGCTTCGGGATTTCTTGTTTCCCAATGTCGAGAGTTACTGTCCTCTCGAATCCCCGATCTTCGATTTGCCGATGCGCCCCTTTTTTTGCCTTAGCCCCTCTTGGCTATGCCAAGGTCCATGTGACTGCCTCTCATAAGACTGCAACCTTATATCCTTTCGAGGCTTTGGGCATCCAAATGTCGATGCGTTCTAACTGCAACTAGCCCTTCGAGATAGACCTTTGGTCCACATGACCTCCCCTTATATGACTGCATTCATACCTCCTATCAGGGTTTCAGACTTTCCAATGCCAAAACGTATATGTCCTCAGGATTCGCGATTCTCCGAATCTCGATTTCCCGATGTGACTCTCCTATCGGGACCTCTCCCGAAGGCTTTGATCGTTGCCACACGTCCCCTCAATATGGATGATTCTGATCACCTCTCGCTATTTCGCGAGTTCTGATACTCCGGAAGTCTTGTCCTCAGGATTCGCGAAACGCCAAACCCCGATGCACCGGTTTGACTTTTCTATCAGGACTTTCCCCGATGGCTCTTGATTGTCGCCACGCGTCCTCTAGAGATGGATGGTCTTTGTCATTTCACAATTTTGCAAAGTCAAATGCAAATATCCTCTCTTCCTTCTGAATCCCAATATTTCGACATGCGAAATGCTGACAGGCTCTTGATTATCGCCACCTGTCTCAACAAATGAATGGCTCAAATCAAATCTCGGGACTTCGCGACTTGCGATTCCTCGATGATAAAAGTTTGCTGTCACACAAAACCTCGATTGCCAATATACCGATAGGTCGCTCGATCTCCAGCACGTGTCTCCACAAACGGATGGCTCAGATCGATTCCGGTATTTTTTCCCATGGAAATTCCCGATCTCCTATCTTCGAGACTTCCAATGTCCTGATCGACAAAGTCCCAATATCCTGATGGTCATGCCTCTCATCAGGATTTTGCCTCTACCTACGAGAGTTTAACTCTCGTGCAACTCCTGATAGATTCGATGGTTGTCAGGTATTTGGACCAAGATCCGATGGTCCAGATCCCTTCTTCTACGCACACTCCAGAGACTAAACTACAAGCATCTTCACCTGATCCAATGGCTGACGGGTTCTTTGCTCTAGATCTGACGGTGCAGATCATTCCTTCCTCTGTGCTCACTCCTGCTCCTCCCTGGACATAAAAACCAACGGTCCAGATCTCTTCCTCCCGTTGATATGATGGCTGCTCTACTCCCTCCTGAGCTTTCGCACTTTCTTCCCATCCTTGGAAGAATTTTCCACACTCAAAGGCCTTGACCTTTGTTTTCTTTCTCCCGTGAGCTCCCGAACCTTGAGCTTAGCCACGCACCTAAAAACGCTAACTCCTCCTGAGGTTTTCTTCAATTCCTTGAATATTCTCACATCTATACTCCTTGTAGAGTACTCACATGGAAAATGCTATCTCTTCTGAGCTTCTGCGAGTACTCAGACCCCTAAGGGATTTTGTCTTTCTTCCTTTCTCCTGTAGATGGAGAATACTTGGATTCCCTCCTGGCTCTCCTTCACTCCAGCAACCTCTTACTGAGTCTATCAGGGTATTCAGCAACCCTATGAAGATCCCTCAGTGGACTCTTCCTCCAAATACCAGAACTCAAAGAGTTCCCTTCTCCTGTGCCTCTCTGCACACTTACTCAATGCCCACCTGGAAAA
>JASDQU010099905.1:460342-476515 GCA_032191745.1 Picea mariana | reverse complement strand
ATACTTGGATTCCCTCCTGGCTCTCCTTCACTCCAGCAACCTCTTACTGAGTCTATCAGGGTATTCAGCAACCCTATGAAGATCCCTCAGTGGACTCTTCCTCCAAATACCAGAACTCAAAGAGTTCCCTTCTCCTGTGCCTCTCTGCACACTTACTCAATGCCCACCTGGAAAAGTATCTTCTCATAGAATGTTCAACAGTTCTTTCCTTTGTGCACCTATGCACCTTGTCAATGCTCACCTAGCAGAGCTCTTAGAATACTCAGTGACTCTGGTCCTCCTTGAACTCACAACAGAGTTATTTTGTCTTCTGTGCACTCCTTGCACCTGCTCAATGCCCACTTGGCAGAGCTCTTCAGAATCCTGAGTGACTCTGGTTCTTCTTTCTGAACTCACAGTAGAGTTCTTCCTCATCACCCTATGCCTATACTCAATGCCCACTTGGCAGAGCTTCACAGAACTCACAACAAAGTTCTGTCTACAACTGTGTCTCTCATACACAGCCTTGCCTCCAAGGTATTCAATAACCTTGAGGTCTTCTCTTGAGTTGTTGATTCTAGCTACTGTGCCCACCTGGCACATCTCTGTTTGACTCCGCAGAGTTTAGAAATGCATCCTCCGTGCACAGCTATCAGAACCCGCAGTGTTCTGTCACACCCTCCTGGTGTGAAGCCTCAAAGACCTCTCAAACCTGAAATCAAACCAACTATTGCAAATGCAAACCTACAGTATACATCTACATCATAAAAGAACACTCATAGACATTCATTCAACACATAAATACACGCAGGAAAAAACTGCTTCTGTTTGTATTAAAATGGCAAATGCCTGTTTGTAGAAGGGTGTTCTCGAGCTCTCTCTTTCTCTTCTCTTACAACCACTACTACTACAACTACTCAAAATGAGATCTGAAATCTCTTTTACTTGAGGGGGCTCTTCGAGCTCTTCCCTCCAACTCACCTACCCTATTCAATTACATTGAATGGGCTACCTAGTCCAGCATCCGGATCTAGATCTCAACCTTACAAACATTAAAGGCCTATCTACCTAATGCCTTCATAAAATCACGGCCCTATGGCTGAACAACCTAAAAATTTAATTACATTCAATTACAAAATAGAACATGAGGGCTGCGCCTCTCTTCCTCCTTAAATGGACGTGCTTGACGTGGCTGGCTGGATGGCTAGCTGATGTGGAGATATGCTCCTGCATCAGTTAATGTGATAATGTTTGATTGAGATATTAATCATGATAGTTTATACAAAAAATTCCCAATTATGTTATTTACTATTCCTAGGGATTTTAACTATGTGTGTGGGGTTTTTTACTATATTGAGTTTGATGGAGAGGTTGTTTGATACAATGATGTGGAAATTTTTGGTTGTTAACTATGTGTGGGGCTTTTAACTAGGCGTGGATTTTTCTATTGCATCAGCTTCTTCTCTATCATTTGGGTTTATATCAATTGTTGGCCCTTGACCATGTTTTTAGGAACACTTGGTCATATTTGACCATTTTTGGGACTTTGACAGCTTGTCAAAGATGGAGCGTAACACGAAGTAGAAATCATTGAAGCTAGACCCCTTTTTGGGTTTTGGGGGATAATGTAATGGGAAAGGGATGTCGGCCCATGGGTTTACCCATGCTTAGGCCCACTTTTGTAATGTATAAATAGATGTCTAGGCGAAGTAAGTAAGGGGACAGTAGCCCATCCATGTGATGTAAGCTAAGTGCTAGTAGTGCTCTGTGCATGACTATAGAAGGGTTACAGAGCTAAGTGCAAGTTCTTATAGTGATTATAGAAGGCTTTGTGCTACAATGAAAGGAAGAATGATATAGCGAGCTACGCAGATCTTCTGTCCTGTGCACTGAAGGGTTTTTGGGGACTCTGTGTTGTAACCTGATTAACTAAAGCTAATAAAGAAAAATACTTTGTGGACGTAGCCCTAGGGTGGGGGTGAACCATGGTAAATCTGTGTGTTGTTCTCTATGCCTCGACCTGATGTGTTTGTCTCTTTCTTTGCTAAGTGCTTTGATGTGTTTAGATAGATTTATTTATGCTTTGTGCTTCTGAGATACGAATGAATATTAGATCTTGTATGTAAGATGATTAGTGCTTGATCTGCTGAATCTAATATATCTTGTTGTGGATAAGTGCTAAATTATCTTAGATCTAAGTACATACTGTGATGCTCTGTGCTGTCTGCGAAGTATCATAAGGGTTGAATATTGATGAATAATATATGCTAGGTGATTGCTAAGTGTTATAATCATAGATATGTGTCCCAGATAAGGTTGCATACACTTGAGTCTCGCAACCACCCCTGCATCTACCTCAGGTGTGACTTCAACTGCTTTGCAGGTGTTGCTGAAAGGGTTGGTAGTTAGGGTTTTGTTGGTGCACTGTTGTAGCATTGAACCCTGGTTCTGCCCCTGTGCAAACATTAATCAAGTTATTGCATATATATTCTTTATCGTCGCTCAACATATCTCCTATACATGGTGGAGAACATTTCTTGTTGATAATTTTCATATGTTCCCACTCCCAAGCCGTTTCAATTTTCATTTCCATTTTAGTTTACAACCATGAATGATCATCATATCCTCAAATACTTTTCCATGTTTGGGGTTTGATCTTTAAGTAAACAAAAAATCACCATTTCTTTTCTTTTTCATGTGAATGTAGATGTAGATTGGAGTAGGACCAAGGAACCATAAGGGTTACATCGGAGAAATAATAGTATTATAGAGATAAACACACCATTGAGCATGATGTTTGGCAATGAGGTTAGCTAATGTTGTTGATATTTCTCTAGCTCTATCAAAATTCCCAATATATTCTTTGTTTTTTTTGTTTATATATCCTTGAATTTGTGCTTCAATATACTTCCACACACACACGTGCGCGCACACACACACACATATATATTGAATAAAAAATTCAGGGATATATAAACCCAAAGCATATTTGTTTATATATCCCTGTATTTGTGCTTCAATATACTTCCATATATTTTTTTCCAAAGAAATATACTTCCATATATATATATACATGGTGCTTAAATATGTTTATTTCATACTCTCTGATATGTTTAATATATTCAATGCTTCCTTTCTATTTAATATGCTTAGTATACACCAATCTATTCCATATATTCAATCCTTCATTTTTTTCAAATGCACTGGAATTTTTGTAAGGAACAAACCTTCATTTTAATTCATTTTATGATTCAAAGAAATGAAACATATTATTTCACACCTATTAACTCTACTTTTTATAGAAAAAACAATATATATAAGAATTGTCCCTACAAATCTTAGAGTAAGATATTTACAATATGAAATATGAAGGTAGTATCCCCATGTTAGGAGATTTTAATGCCAGAATTGCAACCAATCAAGATATTATTTTAAGTAATGACTCAAACACTAATCCTCTTTATCTATATGAGGACCTTATCTTAGCTAACAGTAACAAAATAAACTATAAATGCTTGATTGAGAATTTATTTGGTACCAAGTTAAACAAGATTTGTAGTTCTCAAGATTTAATAACTTGCAATGGTATGAAGAAGTGGAAAAATTATAACATGATGACTTGTATCCATGGGATGGGTAGTAGTGTTGTCGATTTTGTAATATCAGATATCCCCATGACCATGAACTTGAATTTAATCATATAACTCGAACCCTAACTTTTAACTTTGTCATGCACAAAATATATATAGAGGAGCATTGTGACAACCAAAGGAACTTACTTTTTGACAAACATAAATTCGATCTCTTCTTTAAATACATAAACAATGCTTTAATATTCATAATGTATCAAAACAATATTGAATATGACTATCATAATTTTACAACAACCCTCTCCACTTCAATTAGCAATTTCTCTATTGAGGTGATACGTAAAAATAAAAGTAGCACAACTAACCCTTGGTATGATAATGAATGTAAAATTTATATAAAATCCTTTAGGGATTCTTATAATATGCATCTTTAAAATATGATAAGATAAATAGATACAAAACCTTAATTAAATAGAAAAAAAAAACACTATATAAATCGAAAGAAAGAGAATCTTTTGCACCTGTTTAAGATAGATCCTAAGAAATTGTAGAGGAAAAATCTAACTCAGAAAACTAAAGAAATGTAACGACCCTCAGGTGTTATGACATCTAAGCGACATACGACAAGTAATTTTTTTTTTCTTTTTTCTTTTAGTGCTTCATTAGAAAATTAAAACGTCACTATAATTAGCAACATCATCGACACATCAATCACATAAATTAATGAAAAAAAATAATGCATTAACAATAATTCACACCTCAATCCGACACATTCTCAATTTAGTAATGACATATAATCAACCATCATCATAATGAAATAACGACACCAGTAACAACATCACCTGCTACTCATCACTGAAATAGATAAAAATGCAATCAACGTGTCAACAAAGGGTAGAAACTCATAACATAAATAGATTAGCATATTATCAAAATTTGAAATATAGAAGCAAATTACAACAACATTCAACCACACAATTGATATAAGTGTCTTCCCGCCCATCCTACCCTACAAGGTTAGGACCTATAGGACACATAAGCAATGCTCAATCCTATGTTCCAATTGATTTTAACCATTTAAGGTCTCAAGGCTGGCGATTGTTTTAAGGAACAAGGAGGTGTGTACATCGAACTAACACAATCAATCCAAGAAACTATCTAAACAAAGAGTCTACAATCATAGATCACATAAATCCATCAATCATAAACATCAATTAATCAAGGCATAGGAGAATCATTTGCATAACACATAATAGACCATATTAAATCCAAGGCGCAAAGAATTTAACAATTAATTTCAAGGCACAAGGCCTAGTCACAAACATCGCCATCCATCGTAATAAAATTTCATTACATCTTAGAAGACTAATGTCTGAGGCCATCATTTAGTACATAAATCCATTGCATAAGAAGTCTAAGTACTCGATCAATAAGCAACACATCATTCTAAGGTCGCAAGTATAAACCACTTTGTCATTCATCAATCAATAATCAATCATTTCACATGGTTAAATAATTACATAACCATCCATATATCACATTAATCGTGCACAATTTAATCAACATTAATTTAAATTTGGGGTGCAAGATAAACATCTACTTTAATGCAAGGAGAAAGGTAAACATCAATTCTAACTATGCGGCACAAGTAATCCAAAATTTTAATTCAATCGAGCAAAATTGATATTCAAGGTGCAATAGAAAACTATAATTAATCCATCAAGCCTTAATAAATTTTAATGGCACAAGTAGTAATTGTTAAATCAACATACATTACAATATGATTTATTTCGTGCAAGATGTTTAATGTCTACAACAATCCTTCATTTAATTTTATTGTGCGCAAGAGGTCTTATTACCTAGTTCACTCATTCATTTCGTTATCATTTATTGCGCAAGGTCTAAAGTCTAACAGGTGCATTCATCACTAGTGCTATTATGGTGTTACCCCTACAAGTGTAATTATAATTATACAAATTCCTCATTTTTAATATAAATACTTTGAATAATAAAAATATTCAATAATAATCAACATATCATCATTATTCAAAAACAATCATAATCAATAATACACCATTGTAATATTATTGAATAAAAAATTATTAATAAAACTTACCGTCATGGAATAATTACCTAGCATTATTATTCAATAGACAATCAAATTCATTAATATACAATTGTAATACTATTGACTCACCATTCATTAATAAAACTTATCATCATTAAAAATTACATCACATTATCATTCAATAAAACAACATATTTAATAATATACCATTATAGTACTATTGAATCAACAGATTAATATAGACTTACTGTCATTAGTTTTTTACAATAAAAGAATACATTGATGGGGGGAGAAATTTAGCTACACAATGGAAACAAAAATCATTAATCCAATCCTACATTTTAAAAATAGTAAACTGAAATTTAAAAGCATTAATTTAAGGAGGGAAAAATGCTCGGATTTAGTACCCCAATTGGATTTAATTATTGTGACTGTTGGGCAGAGATCTGTTTGAACCCAACTAACTATTTGACTATGACACTTGTATCACAACAGAATAATTATATTAACTGCAGGAGGAAAAATGGAACCATCATGTTAAAATTAGCTGACCATGACTCCATGAGTGGGGAACAAGTTGGAACTCCCTCTGGGCTGATGATTACAAGTGGCAAATCATAGAGTTGGCCACTGGCAGTGCCTGAAAATCAGGGATCAAGAAAAGCTGCGAAAATACCCAAAGGAGGGAAAAGACCTGGGCAAAAATGGATAAATATCATATGTGAGGAGGCAAGAGGCTACCAAGTATGTTGGGAAAGGATTCCTGAGCTCTCTTACTGTTATGAACACTGTGGATTGAGTGTGAGGCAAGAGGAGCTTGCTGAAACATAATTTTCTTGATATTATGAACACTGTTGAATAAGTGTGAGGCAAGAGGAGAACTGTTGGAATTGAAGGACATAGTTGCAGAGGAGTTTCCAAGTTCACCCTCATGGATTCATGGTCAGGCTAGGGGGTGAATCGAGCAAGTAGATTTGGCTGCCCTATTCTACGGTTGGGAGGAACATGGCTATTCCCTTTGTCTTTCCATGGATTAGATTCAGATATGTTAATTTTCCCCTCTCCGTTGTGAATGGCTATGTCTTTTGATGTTTTGTATCTATTCAATTTGAACTGGATTAAGTTACAGTCTGTGTCTGTATGCCCCCTTTTGCATCTGGGGTATTGTATATGATTAAATCGGATCTATACAATTCCTTCCCACTTTTGTTTGAATGTTTTTATCCGATGTCATGTATCGATTAAATTTGAATTGGAACAATTTCCATTTGTGGTCTGAATGATTTTTTCTGATGCATTGTACTTCACTAAAACGAAGCTGTAATGGTCCCCATTTTTCTGTTCGTTATGAGGAATATAAGTTAATGAAATCTTTGTTTATATATATATATATATATATATATATATTCGTAATACGTCTACTCGAATGATTTCCATTCTCTGTCTAAATGAATTTATATCTGATGCAATGTATGTGTTAAATTGAAACCAAAACCTAAACACCGACCAAGAACCTATGGTAAATCTGATCTCGAGTGATCCCTTTATGAATGAACGATAGAAATTGACATTTTATTCGTTATGCTAGTTGAAAGAATTATGCATGGTTGAACTCTGGAAGAAATCCCCTCTAAATTAAATTCATTGTTACTTTTCTCTCTATATGTGTTTTTCTGAGTAAAATCAATGCTAAAGATTGGTATATTTGGGAGTGGAGGTTATGCTGTAAGTTCCGTAATCCGACTGTATGAATATTGCCGGGAGCAAGATTTGTAAACTCTATTCATGTTTCCTTTCCTTTTCCAACCTTTCGAAGTTTATCGGTTCAACATGTGTGGAGTCCTTTTGTTCTTGCAAACTTTGAAAACCTGAAGTGGCCCCACAACCGATTGAATTTCGGGATTCGGTGATTCCCGTGGTATGTTGTTCTTACATCAAGCATTACCAAACGCCGAAACCCGATATTGGATGGGCCTCTTACCTTTTTTGTAACTTCGCGATTCGACGTTTGATGTCCTATAATGTTTTGCATCAAGAGTTAGTAAACCCCGAAGCCCGAAATTGTAGGGCCCACACCCTAATCGCTTTTCTCATTTCAGATTTTCTCTTTTCATTTGTGTTTATGCGCCATGTGTTCATAAATCCCGAAACCCTGAGTTCCAAAATTCTGAGATACGGGTCCCCCCTTACCTTTTCGGGACTTCGAGAAATGTTTTGTGCTATTGCTTGACATTTGAAACCTCGAAATCCCGAACTCCGAAATCCCAAAGTGTTGGCCACTTCTCGCAATTTCGGGAGTGGTTGTGTGTTTATATTTGACGGTTGGACTCATGAAATCCCGAACTCCGAAATCTCGACATGMTGGTCACTTTTCGCGATTTCGGAAGTTGTCATGTGTTGAGTATGACTGTTGTATTTGCGAAACCCCGAACTCCGAAATCCTGAAACACAAATCACACCCTTCTTCCTTTTCACATTTCAGAGGTTTGTGTTGTTTTGGTATTTGGGGCACTTGTGATTAAGATGTCCTGAACCCAGAAACCCCGAAGTGCGGGCCCCACTTTCTTTCTTTTCGAAAGTTTGTTTGTGTTGGTTTGGGCACATGTAATCGCGAAGGTTCAAGCCCCGAAATTCTAAAGTGCTGGCCCCTTTTTCACCTTTCGGAAGTTGCTCTGTGTTAGTATTTGGAAACTATAATCGCCAGAATCCATTCGACCATTGTTCCTCATAAAACTACAAGAGTGTGGTAGGAAGTATTATTATAAGAACAACACTAATTCTGTGGTGAATGGAATTGGTGGAAACCATTGGGAGATCTTCATCCAGAATAGAGGTTGGAAATGTAAGACACTGTGCACAGGGTATGAAAAACGCAGAAAAAAATTATTGTGAGAAAGTATTTAAGACCGAATCAAGATGAAACTATGCTTATGACATTGAATCATCCTATATGTATTTAAATAAGTCGTAGCTATATACACACTTATAGATGGGGATTATGTACAGTGGTTAATGAAGTTTTGTCTCGAAGGAACTAAACTAGTATAATGACGTCATTACGAACATAAATAATTCTTGCCTTCTCTTAAGTTCTAAGCTTAAATGAAGTTGAATTATGTTTTCAATTTTTTTTTTTCGTGGTAATTTTGAGGTACATTACATATGGTATCAGACAAAAGGTTACAACACTGGGCCTGAACAGGGCCACATTGATTTCTTAGTATATATATTATGATCTATGAGAAAACTAACAAATCTTGTGAATTGCAAACAGAAAGCTTTTCAGTTTTGTGTTGAATAATGGTAGCTTAAGAAGGTGCAGAAATCAAGATGGAAGAGAATCCGCAACAAGGACCTCCTGGGGATCCGAGACAGAACAGTGATGGAAGCTCACCCACGGAGGTGTTGAAAACAATGAGAGACCTTATAGTTGAACTACAGGTTTTCAAGGCCGACAATGAAAAATTAAAGAAGGCACAGCAGGAATAGCAAGAGATAAATGAAATCTTGTTGCATAGTATAGTAACCAAGAAAAGCCCAAAAGATGATAACCCTGACGAAGAGGTTAGCAAAAGGGCCTCCAAGAATTTTGGTGTGAAAACAGAAAAGGGAGACAGTTCATATGAAGGGAAAATTGAAGCTGAAGACAAAACCATACCAGACAGAAAAAGAAAACAAACAGACCACGTTGAAGGAGAATTTAAAAATATTAAACCAGCTACCTTTGATGGAGAATCTAGGACAATAGAAGAAGTCGAGGCATGGTAGTTGGACATCAATAAATACTTCCAAATCTACAACTATTCCAGCAACATGAAGGTTAAAATGGCCATCTACAATCTGAAGGGGAAGGCCAGCATTTGGTGGCAGGACCTGAAACTAGCCAAGGGCCTAAAGGAGAAACAGTTGGAATGGTCCGACTTTAAGAAGTATTTTAAGAAACAATACCTTTCTGAAAGCTATTATGAAAGAAAGACAAAAGAATTCTATGAGTTATGACTCGAACAAATGATGATGGATGACCTTATAAATAAATTTCTGGAACTACTAAGGTTCGTAACATACATCCGGGAGAATAAGGTAAAAATCCAACGATTCTTAAGTTGTTTACCACATTCCTCCAGGGATAGAATTGAGTTTGACAACCCCAAATCCTTGAGCGAGGCATTCAAGAAGGCATGAATGTGCTATGACCAGTATAAACAGTGGGTAGAGTTTCCCAAGACCTGGAAGGATAAGAAGCAGGATGGAATAAACCAACGAAAGAAAGGATACCAGCCAGCTCCTTATCAGAATGCAGCAAAAAGTTTCCCAAGGAAGGATTTTCACTCCAATCATCTGAATACGCAAGGTAGCGGTAAACCGGTAAACCTTGGAACAAAGAAGTTTGGGGACAACTCTCGCGAGCCATTAAAGTGTTGGGAGTGTGGAGGGCCTCATCTAAGGAGGAACTGTCCACGCTTAATTGCAACAAATAGATCTATCATCCACAATTTGTAGGAAGCCTCGACAGTAGGAGACATGGGCAGAAGTTTGCATCGGATAAATGCAACCATAGATGGTCGACAAGCTGACCACAAGTCCTCGGTGGTAGAGATTGAAGGTAAAATCCATGACACTCAAATTTTTGTTTTAATTGACCTTGGAGCTACATTAAGTTATATTACTCCCGATGTAGTAGAGTCAAATAAACTTAAGAAATAAAATCATGAAAAATCTTGGCTTGTACAACTAGCAACAGGGACTAAAAGAAAGGTAGTTAACTTTATTTATGATCTTGAGTTCAGTTTATATGGTCAGAAGATAAGCACCAATCTGAACATCCTACCACTAGGGTCTTATGATATGATTATTGGGATGGATTGGTTGGAACAACACAGAGTAGTACTAGATTGTTATACAAAGATACTTAGCTATAAAGATAATTTTGGCACTGTTAGAACAACCCAAGGCATACCAAAACCTGTGTTAGTCAGACAAGTTTCAGCGATGCAATTCAAGAAATGTATTAGAAATGGATGTCAAGTTTACGCCATCCAAGTAACGAATCTATTAGAAGAAGAAGATAATCCCAAGTTAGAAGACTTTGTTGTCCTACGTGAATTTAGAGATATGTTTGTTGATGAGATACCAGAATTGCCTCCTAGGAGAGAAATATATTTCTCCATAGACTTACTACCCGAATCAGCCCCTATCTCTAAAGCACCCTACCGAATGAGTCTACCAGAACTGACAGAATTAAAAATACAATTACAGGAATTGTTGGATAAAGAGTATATCAGAACAAGTGTCTCTCCATGGGGAGCACCAGTCCTCTTTGTGAAAAAGAAAGACGGTACTCTAAGACTATGTATCAATTATTGACAACTAAACAAAGTGACCATTAAGAACAAATACCGCTTACCATGGATAAATGATCTGTTCGATCAAGTTGGTGGGGCCAAGATCTTCTCAAAATTGGATTTACGATCTGGATATCATCAAGTTAGGATAAAGGAATAGGACATAAACAAAACATCTTTTCGAACAAGATACAGACACTACAAGTTTGTAGTCATACCTTCCGGACTTACTAATGCACCAACCACATTTATGTGCTTGATGAACAACATTTTCATCCAGTAGTTAGACAAGTTCGTAGTAGTATTTATCAACGATATTCTGGTCTATTCTAAAACAGAGGAGGAACATGATGAACACTTGCGAATAGTTCTGCAAACACTAAGGAAACACAAACTTTACCCAAAATTCGACAAATGTGATTTTTACCAAAGAGAAATACAATATTTAGGACATGTCATTTCCTCGGAAGGTATTGTCGTAGACCCGAAAAAGATAAAAGCCATTATGAAATGGCCAGTGCCTAAAGATGTGGTAGATATCCATTCATTCATGGGAATCACTGGATATTATCGCAGATTTATAGAAGGGTTCTCCAAGATAGCCTACCCTATCACATCACTATAAAGGAAAGGGACGAAGTTTAACTGGTCGCAACAGTGTCAAGACAGTTTTAACAAGATAAAAGAATTATTGACATCGACGCCCATCTTGAAGGTAGCAGACCCAGATAAAGACTTCACAATATGCGTTGATGCAAGTAAAGAGGGGCTAAGCGGTGTTCTAACTTGGGAAGGGCACGTGATTTTTTATGAATCCCGAAAATTAAAGGAACACGAGCGGAATTATGTCACTCATGACTTAGAATTAGCAACAATCATACATGCTTTAAAAATGTGGCAACACTATATCATGGGTAGAAAATTCTTACTATTGACAGATAATAGCGGAGTGAAATATCTGTTTAACCAACTAGACCTTAATGCGAGACAAGCAAGGTGGCTAGCTTTCTTGAGCGAATTTGACTTCGAATTCAGACATATCAAGGGTAAGGAAAATAAAGTAGTAGATTCTTTAAGCCGCAGAATCCATGGGTTATTTGAGATAAATATCAGCAAAGCAAAAAGTGATCTAGAACAAAGAATAAGAACAACAGGTGTTAATGACGAAAATTACACTAAGATGATGGTAGAATTGCAAAATAGTGTCACAAAATCAGATGAATCAGATATAAGTATCGACAAGGAGGGACTATTAAGATTTAAAAACAAACTTTACGTACCAGATTCAATAGAGCTAAAATTAATTATTTTAGACGAAGTGCATAAGAAACCATACTCTGGCCATCCAAGTTGCCAGAAAACAATAACAACACTCAGATAACTATTTTACTGGCCTAATATGAAGAGAAAAATAGCAGAATACTTGGCTAGGTGCCTAGATTGCCAGTAGGTTAAGGATGAACACAAAAATCCAACCAGCCTATTACAGCCATTACCAGTACCATAATGGAAATGGGAGACCATATCAATGGACTTTATCACAGGTTTCCCTAAAACTCAGAAACATAATGATTCTATCATGGTTGTAATCGATAAACTCAGTAAGTTTCCACATTTTATTCCTGTAAAGTCTACTTTTAAAGCTATTAACATTAATAAAATATTCATGAAAGAATTTTTTAGACTGCATGGTATTCCAAAAATGGTGATTTCAGATAGAGACGTAAAATTCACATCCGCTTTTTGGAAGGAATTGTTTGCAGGGCTAAATACTAATTTGAATTTCAGCACGAGTTATCATCCACAAATGGATGGATAGACTGAAAGGACAAACCAAATCATAGAAGATATGCTTTGCATGTATGTAAGAACAAAATCGAACAAGTGGGAAGACTACCTACACTTGGTGGAATTTGCATATAACAATGGGTACCAAACTTCGGCTAAGTTGAGCCCTTTCGAAATACTGTACGGCAGAAAGCGTACAACTCCGATTAGATAGGATAACCCGGCTGATCGACTCATGGTTGGACCAGAGATGATCCAAGAAATGGAGAACATGGTAAATAAAGTACAACAAAACATGAAAGAATCACATGACAAACATAAGAGATATGCGGATCAGAAAAAAAGACACTTGGAATTTCAAGTGGGAGACCATGTTTATTTGAAGGTCAAAGCCCAAAAAAGATTGTTGAAGTTGGGGAACTGTGCCAAGCTGGCACCTAGGTTTTGTGGGCCCTTTGAGATACTAGCTCGAATTGTACCCGTAGCATATAAGCTTGCACTTCCAGCTAATCTAAGAATTCATAATGTATTTCATGTTTCTTTGTTGAAAAAGTATATTCATGACCATACTCATATGATTGATTGGAACTTGGTGCAGGTGGAACCCGAGGGAGAGTTCCAGGTGGAACCCCTTCACATTCTGGACCGGACATAAATAACACTTAGGAACAGAGCCGTCACTCAGGTAAAGGTGCAATGGAAGCACTTTAGTCCTGAGGAGGCCACTTGGGAATTGGAGGGAGATTTGCAGAAATCTCATCCAATCCTGTTCCAGAAAAGGAAAAAACACTAAGGACAGTGTTTTACTGAAGGGGGGAAAGGATGTGACATCACCCCAAAATAAATATTTTTATTTTTATGTGCTGAAAATTTATTTTTGTTTTTGGAAAATTTGAATCTAGAAAATTTTTGCCATTTATGGAAATTCCAAATTTCAAATCTAATAATTGGATTTAATTATTGTGACTGTTGGGAAGAGATTTGTTTGGACCCAACTAACTATTTGACTATGAAACTTGTATCACAACAGAATAATTATATTAACTGCAGGAGGACAAATGGAGCAGCCATGTTAAAATCAGCTGACCATGACTCCATGAGTGGGGAACAAGTTGGAACTGCCTCTGGGTTGATGATTACAAGTGGAAAATTAGAGATTTGGCCACTGGTAGTCCCTGAAAATCAGGGATCAAGAAAAGCTGCGAAAATCCCCAAAGGAGGGAAAAGACCTGGGAAAAAATGGATAAATAGTATATGCGAGGAGGCAGGAGGTTGCCGAGTATGCTGGGAAAGGATTCTTGAGCTCTCTTGTTGTTATAAACAATGCAGATTGAGTGTGAGGCAAGAGGAGCTTGCTAAAACAGAATTGTCTTGCTGTTATGAACACTGTTGAATAAGTGTGAGGCAAGAGGAGAACTGTTGGAATTGAAGGACATAGCTAAGGAGGAGTTTCCAAGTTCGCCCTCATGGATTCATGGTTAGGCTAGGGGGTGAATCAGGCAAGTAGATTTGGCTGCCTTGTTCTATGGTTGGGAGGAACGTGGCTGTTCCGTTTGTCTTTCCATGGATTGGATTCAGATATGTTAATTTTCCCCTCTCCATTGTGAATGGCTATGTATTTTGATGTTTTGTATCTATTAAATTTGAACTGGATTAAGTTACAGTCTCTGTCTGTATGCCTCATTTTGCATCTGGGGTATTGTATCTGATTAAATTGGAACTATACGATTTCAACCCACTTCCGTTTGAATGTTTTTATCCGATGTCATGTATCTATTAAATCCGAACTGGAAAAATTTCCATTCGTGGTCTGAATGATTTTTTCTGATGTATTGTACTTGACTAAAACAAAGCTGTAACGGTCCCCATTTTTCTGTTTGTTATGAGGAATATAAGTGAATGAAATCTCTGTGTGTGTGTGTATATATATATATATATATATATATATATATATATATATTGGTAATACGTCTACGAGAATGATTTCCATTTTCTATCTAAATGAATTTATATTTGATGCACTGTATGTGTTAAATCGAAACCGTAACCTAAACATTAATCGAGAACCTATGGTAAATATGATCTCGAGTGATCCCTTATTGAACAGACGATAGAAATTGGCATTTTATTCATTATGATAGTTGAAAGAATTATGCATGGTTGAACTCTGGAAGAAATCCCCTCTAAATTAAATTCATTTTTACTTTTCTCTCTGTATGTGTTTTTATGAGTAAAATCAATGCTGAAGATTGGTATATTTGGGAGTGGAGGTTATGCTGTAAGTTCCGTAATCCAATTGTATGAATATTGCCAGGAATAAGATTTGTAAACTCTATTCATGTTTCCTTTCCTTTTCCAACCTTTCAGAGTTTATCGGTTCAACTTGTGTGGAGTCCTTTTGTTCTTGCAAACTCAAAAAACCTGAAGCGGCCCCACAGCCGATCGAATTTTGGGATTCAGCGATTCTAGTGGTATGTTGTTCTTACATCAAGCATTACCAAATGCTGAAACGCGATATTGGATGGGCCCCTTACCTTTTTCGTAACTTTGCGATGCGACGTTTGATGTCGTGTAATGTTTTGCATCGCGAGTTAGTAAACCCCGAAGTGTAAACACTGGTTTTTTAAATTAACATAAAAAATTCTACCAAATCCATCCAAATGTACAACAATTTCTACCAGATTCATAAAACCAGAATTTTTCCAAATTTTCTCAACACTTACGCAAGTAAAATTAAAATTTATCAATGAGTAATGCATAAATTCGAATTGAGTACCTTAACTCTGATGCTAATTTCCATTGTCAGCTGCCTTCCTGCTGCTACCTGCTACACAGTCTAGTCCTGTTGCAAACACAGAAAAATAATTGCCCAAAACCTCTTGTCCACCCTGCCAGCTAGGAAAACGACCTAGCTCCAGGATATCTATGGATATCCTGGCCCTCCGAGCCCAAAACATCCAGCAACCCCGGTCCACTGTGTCAATCCCAAACACAAAATTCCTCCCTGGTCCAATACTCAGAGTTCTCCCAACTCATGACCAACTTCCCCCGTAGAATGCCCCCTCCTCCAAACTCCTTTCCCCCCCTTATTCCTCCTTCACTCCCTTCCCTTCATTAACTCCCCTGCCAAACATCTTATTGCATTATTAAATAACTTATCCATTCATTTAAATATCCTATCCATTCACTAAATTTCTTATATCTTCTCGGGATTCTTATGTGATCCTCTGTTTTATACGTAACTTAATTTCAATGTTATATTTTATTCTCCACCTTTATTTAATACTTAATTAATTAATGAATTAATTAATATTTAAATGAATCATTAACCATCATGACTAACTCATTAATAATAATAAATTAGAATTGTTATTTTAAGACATAAATGTATTTTAGCTAATCTTTT
>JASDQU010099905.1:446410-460242 GCA_032191745.1 Picea mariana | reverse complement strand
ACCTAATTTATATATATATATATATAAAAACGAACCAAATATAAAAAAGATATGCCTAATTAATTTGGAAAAATAAAACAAAGCATAAAACTAATTATATGTATATATATATAAACGAACCAAATATAAATATAAAAGAACATATACATACATAATTAAATTGGAAAATAAAACTAATTAAAAATCTACAAATATATAAAAATACAACCTATATTAAAAAACTAATTCAAAGACAAAGTATAAAACGAATTAATACTAAGCATATATGTATAAAACCATAAGAATGCTGCCCATATATTAAAAAAACGAAGTTGCGTTTCTTCGTTTTTATATATATACCAAGCACATATAAATATACACAAAACAAAGTATACTGAAATACAAAACAAATTGAAAAAGAATACATACATCAAGAATACTTTAAAAATATATATATATATATATATATATAAATATAAAAGTAAAGTAAAAGACGAAGTTAAAAAGAAAGCATATTTGCATAAAAAATGAATTAAAATGAAGCATGCTTTGCATATATTAAAAAACTGTTTTCTTTCGTTTTTAAATTAAAGTAATTAAAATGAAGCATTAAACCATTTAAAAAGACGTAATGATATAAAATCCGAATTACATTTTTAAAAAAATGATAATTTTTTTTTATAACTAATGGGTAGGAGTGCCCCTGATCGGTAGTGGTATTCCGATGCCGCAGTTCAACTAGCCATATATATATATATATATATATATATATATATATATATATATATATATATATATGTTTAAAACATGTTGACATATTATTTTTATACTTGTTTAAAGTATGTTGAGATAAAAGTAAGTAAATATAGATTGGTAGTGATCTTAAAAATATATTATTATTATTAATTATATATAACACGCTAAATTATAAGTGATTTTAGATTATATTATAATTAATTTACATTAATTAAATTTATTAGTATAATGTATTTAAACAAATATGAACTACTATTCACAAATTTCTTTGTGGCACATATACATTATTTTATACCTTAAAATATACTGCATAAAACAAGGTTATATAATTTAAATCAGATTAGTTAGATTAATTTCATTTTGATTAGTTTTTAAATTATATATATATATATATATATAAGACTTTCACCATGTTGAAGATATGGGAATATAAGAAATTTGGCGAAGTTTGCATAATTTGGTGAAAAAAAACTTGGAAGTTTTGGCAAATTCATATGAAATGGATGAAGAGGTTGAAAACTGGGTGATATCACATTTATGGTTGTGCTGCAAGAATGTCCTTTTTCTGGTAATACACTTGTCTTAGGCATATCTTTTTTTATATTTGGTTCGTTTTTATATATATATATATAAATTAGGTATATGTTTTCTTATATTTGGTTAGTTTATATATATATATATATATATATATATATATATAGTTTTTTTAGTTAGTTTGTATTTGATTTTAATTTGAATTAATTTATGTTTTGTTTAAATCATTTAATTAATTAATTTATATTTAATGTTTAGTTTACATATATATTATAGAAACTCAAGGTTATTATCATTAAATCTAAAAAGATTACTTATTATATTTTTTCTTTGTACAAGTATATTGGAATTGATATTCATGAGAAGATAAAAATCATTTTTGACTCTTGTTAATCATGTTATCTTTTATTGATGTCAATTTTGGGGATGTGGTATTTCTAGAGAATCCTAGGGAGAGATAGAGCATATCCAAAAGAATTTTGTAACTTACAATCTCAAATTTAAATGGATAACAAGAGGTTCCCCAATATTGCTTCAAACTCTAGCCAAAATCACTGGTACGATGATGTCAAGTCTTGGTTAAATAATTACATCTAAATTTAAGGAGAATCTATGGTGGGATAAAGAATTAAAAGATAAAATAAAATTAATATATTTTAAGGAGGTGGTTAACCCTAATCTTGAATATCAAAATTATCTATTTATTTTGACTAGCATAAAGAAGAGAAACTATTGCTAAAATAAGAACTAATTCTCGTGAGTATCACGTTGTGACACCAAGAGGTTTGAAGATGAAAAACACTAAGTTCTAGAGTATGCTACTTATACCCAAATTAGATCTCAATTTCAAAATATTTGTCACAATCTGACACTCCTAACCTACTAAGTCATAAAAAAATTAGTGATTTTGGAAAATTTCTCTTAATTATTTTCAAGCATCATAACATTTTGAAGAAATCCAAATAATCTCTTATTTTTACTAAGATAAACAAATTTTAATCTAAATGAATACTAACCACATCACGATATATATTATATATAATACTTGATTTTTAATTCATCTATATATTTAATAAATAATTATTGATATTTTATACTTATTTTATTTTATTCTATTTATATAAATTTAATATATATATATATATATATATATAATTATTTATTTATTTATTTTTTGTGTGTGTTTGATGTATGAGGTTTGAGATGTTTGTTATTTAGTTGGTTGTGTTATATATATATATATGCATAAGATTCATTTTTATGCTTATCTTAAGAACACAGAGTAACTTACTTTCATTTATTTATTTATATATATATATATTATTTTTTATTTTTATTTTATCATTATTACATTAATTGAATTTCTTTTTTTTTATATTAGTTGATTTTTATAGATATTTGTTTTCTTTTGTTTAATATATGTTTTCCTATACTTAATTTCATATAATTAAATATGATATGGTATGTCTCATTTTTTATTCATTGGCATGTTTAATATTTGTTTGATATTTTATTTATGTTGAGTTTAATATATATGTATAAGATTCATTTTTATGCTTATCTTCAAAAGAACAAAGAGGAACTTACATTCATATATATATATATTATTTTTATTATTATTATTACATTAATTGAATATTTTTTTTTTATTGGTTGATTTTTATAGATATATGTTTTCTACACATTTATTTTATATTTTAATTCACTTTTTAATATATATATTTTTTTAAAATATATTTTTATATATTTATTCATTTTTTATTTGTTTACTTATGATGATAATGATAATTAACCTATATTGAGAAGATTACTTGCAATTCTTTATAATATATTTTTTTGCTTGAAAAGAATTGAGAGAAGCTTTCCAAGATCACCGTAATTTTGTTTAGTTAAAATCTTATGAAGTTTGGTAGTGTGACAAATATTTTGAAATTGAGATCTAATCTTGGTATAGGCTCGACAATATAAGAGAGTGATTTTCATATTCAACCTTCTTATTTTCACAAAGGTGACACACTCTTTCATCCCATGGAATTTTAGGAATTGACCAATTTTAGGAATTGACCAACCCCCCGGTTCATCAGGGAGCATGTGAGAATTTGTTCTTATCTTACCAAGGCTTTTTTTTTTTTTATCCTTCTCAAAATATAGAGATAATTGTGATCTTATATATTAGGGTTGATTGCATCCTTATAATACCTTAATTATTTTTTTTCCTCTAACTCTTTATCACACCAAATTTTATCCTTAAATTTTGATCTAATGATATTTTTAATAGCATAATTATTTTGCAAAATGATGTCTTTCATGATTCCCTAATAGCTTAGCCAAGAATCAAAATCTTTATTCCATCCTCACTTGAGACAGAGGTGGTTACAACTAGATTTTGAAGTAATTTTAGGAAGCCTCTTTTCTTCCATGTTTAACTTGTTCTTATACATTAGGTGTCTAGTCATAACCATTCTCTCAATGGGGGAAATTATTTTCTCTAAGAGGAGGATGGGATAGCACATATTTCCTTTAATTTTGAGATTATAGGTTATATAATTATTTTGTATTTTCTTTTTATTTCTTCAATATTCATGATAGATACTACATCCCTAGACTTCAAATCCATATAGAATAACATGTGTAACAAGAGTCTCAAAGAGGAGTCTCTTATTATCCCATATCCAAAGATTGACTGATTTACAATTTTTTTCAAGCCCATAATAAGCTTTCCATCCCCCAAGAATCATTTTCTCATGCTATAATTCTAGTTGAGCTTTTGGTGAATATCGATTCCAATATATTTGTACGAAGTCATTTCATCCAAGTTTTTATTGTCATATACGAAGGTATTGTAAGTCATGTTATTGGATTTAATGATCATGACCTTAATCTTGTCAGTATTAATAGTTATACCCATATTCGAGAAAAAATACTTGAGGATTATTAGTTGGTTTTTAAGATTGTGGAGATTCCTCGCCATAAGAATTATATCATTGACACAAATAATATTATTGATGACTATAATAGTGAGAGTAGGGACGAAACTACCTTCTTCTTCCAAACAATCTTCTAACTTGTCAAAGTATATGCAAAAAGGGTATGGGACAAGGGAAAACCTTGCTTGACTCCAATATTCCAGCTAATATCTTGTGATCGACCCTAAATGCTCTTAAAATTGGAAATAACATTCTCATACAACCTCGTTACAACAAATCTGAACTCAAAAGACACTTTATCTCTTCCAACATATTCCAAAGGTTTTTCTTGGCAACCTTGTCAAAAGCATTTCTAAAGTCAACAAAACAACAAAAAATATTGGTTGTAGTATTGCGTAACTCCTCTACAATGATCCTAAAGGTAACAAGATGGTCCACAGTTGAATGATATCCCTTAAACTTGGCCTGACCTTTAGCTCTTTTACCGTGACTTTCTAGCCAAAGATTAATCTTCTTTTCCAAAATAATTCATAAGTTTTATATATGTCACTTTTTAATTCATTTTATGCTTTGTTATATTTATATTTTTATATGCTTCATATGTTTTTGTATTTATTTTAATATATATATATATATATATATATATAATGATGATGATGATGATGATGAATGTCCACTGAGACCAATTGGTCTATCATACTTTAAGAAGGTAAGATATTACTTCGATTTCTTTAAAATTGTATTTCTATACTCAAAAAACATTGAGAGAAGCGTTCCAACATCACCATAGTTTTGATTAATTAAAAAGTTAAAAATGCTTGTATTGTGGAATATATATATATATATATATATATATATATATATATATATATATGATATGTTTAATAATGGTTTGATATATGTTTTGTTTATACTTGCCTTTATATAATAATTGTTTAAATTATATTATACTTTGATAAGAAATGTTTGTATTATATTTAATAATTAGAGTTTGTACATTATTTATTGGTTGGACGTTTTTAAAAATGATTTGGGTTTTAAATATAGTTTATATGTAAACCATACCATTTTTAATATTTTTCAATGAAAATATACTTTATGATTTAACGTAATGTTTTAAATTTAAAAAAAAAATATTTTATTCTTTGTTTGTTTCTTGAAATTAATTTACGGTTTGATTAGTTCATCTATTGATATAACGTTTTTATTAATGTTTCTATTTATTTAAGGTTTTATGTTTTAGTCTTTATTATATAAATATAATAGTTCTATTCATTATGTTCATATTTTTTTGTTGCGAGGATCATATTTTTTTGTTGCGAGGAAACTTCTTAGTATGGTTATGGATACAAGCATTTGGAGTTGTTAGACATTTCAAATTTTAGAGATGATATTTACTTTATTTCCTTTCTTAGTATAGATAAGATTTAGAATAGTTTGTAAATATTGGAATGTTGTTCTACAAATCTTTTTTTTCCTATCTCAATGTCAAAAAAAATTCAATGATTAATTTGGTTTTCTAGTTCTCATGGTCCATGTCAAAGAAAGTTACTTTCTAGGAACATACCTAAATCAAAATGAGTGCGTATATCATTTTGTTATGCCATTTATAGATTTTAGATACACAATTGAATGTACATTTGGATCCATTATTTTGTTATCTTTACCAACATGATTCTCCCATGCAAATAATTATTTTGTAATGAATCCATTTACCAAAGCATTTAAAAATATAAGATCTATACATGTTGGAGACTAGGGTTTCTTTACATGGTTAGAAAAAGTAAGTGCTAAAAATATGAAATGGTTGTTTTGAAACATATTTACAAAAGAATGCAATCAAAGTTTTACATTTGTAGTAGCCTTGACATGTTGTGGACAAGGATAGAAGTTTCTTATGGCAACATTACACCCTCAAAAGAGGTAGTGGTATATATAAGTAAAATGTATTGGTTGTATTTGGATACATATTATGAAGATTACTCTCTGTATGGGTACACTATCTACTGGTTTGATGTATGCCATTAGCATTATACACTAACAAACTTATATATATATATATATATATATATATATATATATATATATATCATCAATGATGGTCCCATCTCTCTTTGGTTTATTGAAGAAGTAGATAATTTTCAATTTGGTCGGCCATGTCTTGAACAAAGATTAGACTAGTTTGAGGATTATTGGGGATTCAGATGGAATTGGTTGCAAGACATTGCTATGTATATAAATAAAAAATACCCTGGGTATATCCCATTTCAAAGAATGGTTGTGATAGTACTTATTTGCAATAAAACTGAATTTACACTCATGTTCTATGATTTGTTGACTAGATTTTGTATCCCAATAACTATCGATAATGTATCAATTTTATAGAATTGAGGGCTCAAATTTCCATTGCAAGAGCATTGCAATGATATGTTTGAAAGCGGAAATGTTTTTCGACTAGGGATTATTTTAGGGGCTAAATTTCGCTCATGGGCTAATTTTCCATGGTTTTTCCCAAAAAAAGATTCGTTCTTCTAAAAATTATTCGCCCAAATTCTATAGGATAAAATTATTTTAACTTAAAAATTGCCAAAATTTTATACAAGCTATATAAAGTCCTTAGAAATTTGAGTATTTTTGCAAGAATATCTCCAAACATTTATAGTTGGCATATGAAGGATTAGTAATATTCGCCAAGGTTTCTACATTTTAAAATAAATTTCCATCCTTAAAATCATCCATGTTTTCGACTTGTTCAAAATATGGATTCTATTGATGGCATTTGAACATTAGGAATATATTTATGGCTTAGACTACTTGGCATCATAATAATTAACGTGAAATATTTTCAAAAAAATTATAACTATTTTTTCATGTTTAGATATTAAATTTATTTTGATACTATTCTCATTTGTAAATTGTCACAMATATTCTACTAGAACAATTCATCACAACATATACAGTAAATAAAACTGAAATCTACACTATGAAGGTTAAATTCCTTTAGATTTTATAATATTTAGTTACTSATTCTATGCTTATGCATGAAATGGATAAAATGCAAAAAATAAAACACAATTACACACCATCCACAAAATTACACAATGATTTTCTTTGGGAAACCCTTACGGGAGAAAACCTAGTTAGAAGGTGAGGCTTCTCAGCTCTCTTTTCTTTGGTATGGAAATAATTCAAGTACAAAGGAGAAGGAACTCTCTATGGAGTTACTTGAGACGTGTAGCATGCTAGGCTAGTATAGAACATTAACCCCCTATGTTATAATCTCTAATTTCTCACTCCCAATTGTTCTTCTCTTCTATGGAACAAAATAAAATATTATAGAATAGAACCCCTTCTCCTCCTAGTGGAATGCTATTTAACATAACTCAATATCCATCTAGGGGTAGGTTTTTGACTTCCTGAACACTTATTTGTCGTATGGTTTTGAACCTTCTAGAATCTTCTTGAAATTCCTCACATTTCTAGCCCTACATGCATGAGTAATGGGGGTTGACATGGCATCCTCTTGTATCATGGTGATCAACACCATAGGTCAACTTTTGGGAGGCATGAATTTTGCATACAAAATTTGCTTGATGCATGGTGTGTACCATTGGAAATATTTTAGACTCCAATTTTTCAAACTGGGACCTACCACAAAAATGACCCTACAACTTGATTCCTCCAATTTTTCCACTATGAAAGAATCTAGATAGATGAAAAATAATACAATGATTCAGTTTGGATCATATTCACTTTCATATCATTTTCATATATTTCACCACATTCTACATTTTCTTATGCTTATTACATATTTATATTTTTTGTCACTTTAATATTGATTTCTACATCTTCCCCAATGTATAAGAATTGCAATTCTATAGATGGTTCTGAATAGCCTATTTTTTTATTTCTAAATAACATGACTTACTATATTTTTGGAATTCAAATTACTATGGATATTTAATAATAATGTAAATTTTTCTATGTACTTGTAGAAATGTCTACCTAAGGAAGAAGTAAGAGTATTACGAAATGTACTCATTCTCTAACATCATGTGAGAGGAGAAATGAACTTCATCGTTTATGGTATAAATAAAATAAAGATGTAACAAATGAGAGCAGAAGATATTTATATCATTGAAGAACCACTCAAAATACTATTCAAAATGATTTTACCAATAGTCGTAAGTATTGGAGTTTGGATGATATCACGCGAAGAACAATTCTTGTTAATCTTTCTTTCTAGAGTCTTTTTAGAGTCCAAATGTTTCTAATGTTCCATAGTCTCCTAAAAACAATGTTTTAATTGGGGAAATTTCTCATATTCATAAATATCACCATGTACAAAACCTAGCTACAAATCAAAACCCTAAGTATTTTACAAATGGAAATCCAACATTGTAGCATACAGAAGGGGTGAAAAACTTTCATGATATAGTTAATGATCACATTCAACATATATAACCAATTGAAGTTGTGGGTGATATTAATATACTTATGAATTTGGTTGATAAGTTGCAACCTATAGCTTATGACATTGGATTTGTCTTTCATTTCTCTCATTGTGTAACAAATTTCCATGCATCAATAGAACCAATGATCATTAGAACTATTTCACTTGGGTAACAATTCCATGCATCAATAGAACCAATGATCATTAGAACTATTTCACTTGGGTAACAACTAAGGTATGTCAATTCCATTGTTTATTTTGACTGTCCTACAAGTGGAACCATTATATAGATTAGTTAAACCTTGTTTTATTATCTCCTTATTGACAGGATGCTAATCACACCAATATAGTTAGATAAATTAATGCCCAATATCTCACATCAACACATGTTGGAAGTTAGGGGGATCCTTCTCATTAACTTTATTCATCTCAACCAGGACCATATAACTGGAAAGATAATTTGATTTTTCTATGTTTATGATTTTCTATCCATTTTTACATTTATATTGATCATTTAAGGCTTTTAGTTGGAAATTAATTTTTTTAATATTTTATGACTAGGACAGCATTTAATGCAATAAATATAGATAAATACAATCCATAAATTCAAGGGAAAGAAATTTTGCAGCTAATGAACCCATTCCTCTTTCCCTAAATTTGGGTACGACTTTTGACATTTCCAAATATCATGTGCATTTAAGAGGACATTTTACTCTTCCAATTGGTTTTCAAGGTGATCCTATGGTTATATTTCCTATTCATCAAGTGAATCAATATTATTTCCATAGTTTTATAGAAACATGATTGTAGTTCATAAAAAAGATTGAGTAAAGATTTATAGCTTCTCAATTGTCCAAATGTGTGATGTTTTCCATGAATCTTATCTTGGAATCTAGGTTTTGAGAGGGTTTAAAGGACATGTTTGTAAAAGGTGTATGAATGAGTGAAGTTCCTTTCATCATTTCTCACATTCTAATAACATGGATCCTAGTGACCAAACTTATGTTCTAGGAGTACTTACCCAAGTTCAAGAGATGCTAATAGCACAAGTAAATCCAATATTGCATGTGACACATGATTGTGGTGGGAAATACAAATATGTTTGTCACACAATTAATGTTACACAAGTTATTTCCATGATTACTGTAACAACCCTATCGTTGTGACTACAAGCGAAGTAGAAGGTGAAAAATAAAATAAAATAAACAGGATGACAACAACGATTACAGCTAAACAACACATCTGACGGAGGGCACCACACCCGCTGAATAGGCAACAGATGACTACGACTCCATGTACTAACATGAGAGAAGCTGGGTGAACATGCATAAAAAAACAAGGACAAACATAAATGACTACCCACCCGACAGAACGCGACAATGACTACAAGCTAAAGGGGCAATAGCCCCATCCCAACCCAATGGCCTCAACAACCAAATAACTAGAACCTCGATGGTGTGAAACCAAACACATGAAGTCTTTGCAACCCAAGAACCATCAACGAACTTACAAGATCATCAAAACCCACAATGGGAAGTATAGTCCCCATCCAATTATCAATTACCTCTATCCAATAGGGTGTGCAATGATCCCCTCATCAGGAATCATGTCGTCCCCAGGAGATAGGCTCGACGATAACCCTTGCGCTACGCAACCTACTTGGACCAAGGACTCTAGATGGAACCAACTCACTAAGAGCCGAGCTACTAACAAGAGGACTACCCCATACCCCAAGCAATGGGTCGACGAGATGCAGGAAGACGACAACAAAGGAAAAATGAAAGCCAATACATGACTTCCACCACAACCCAAACCATTTATCAAGTCTAAATTGGTCAATAATTACAATCTAATTTAGCATTAAATACCGATCTAATTTACCGAGTCTAGATTACAAAGTCATTGTTTTACAAACCCAACTTAACATGATATACAATTCTAATTTAGCGAGTCTAAATTACCAATTTGGACAATATCTATATATCAATTAACATTAATCACATATCTAATTTTAGTAAGTCGAATTACCACTAGTTAATAAATTGCAATTATAATTTAACCTTAATACAAATCTAATTCGTAAGTCTAAAATTTCAATTAGACATTAATTACAAATCAAATATAACATTAACACAATCTAATTTTAGCAATACCAATATACAAACAACATTCACGATATCAAGTATACAACTTATGATTACAATGCTAACAATGACTTAAATTCCAACACGTTGTCCAGCCATAACAACAACATTAAGGTCTTATTAGTTGTCAATTAAAGATTGAGTTGTTGGGTAAAAACAAGTTGACAGTAAACAAATTAACTTTTCCTTAAAACGCCCCTGCTATAAATTTATATCTGTAATCTTAAATATGATTTTTTTTATTATCTATATATATCTTAAAATGTAATTAATATCAACCAATAAAAAAAAACCATCTATGAAATAAATAAAAAATCTTTCTACAATATCCAAAGTTAGAAATCCTTGTCCTTCCACTTGAATCAAGAAGTTTGCTAAATAAAAAAAATAATTTTGTATATAAACAACAATAAAACTTTAACTCTATATCTATCGACATTCAAATATATTATAATGACATTTCTTTAAATTTTAATATATCTCCCCATTTAACTATGTGATAACAATATTCCAAAAACTGAAAATGTAATCCGACCTTTTCCTTAAAACGCCCCTGCCGTTGGTTATAAATTTATATCTGTCATCATTATAACTCCACTATAAATTGATGTAAAACGAAGTTAAGAGTTAGCTATAGTTTTTAACCCAGGTAATACCTCCCAACCAACACGCATCATAGAACCAATGCATCAAAAGTAATGAAACCCATTGATACTCAGGTGATAAATAAATGCAACGCCTTCAACTCAAGTAAAAAGGTTTAAATGGAAACGCACTCACTAAAAATTTACCCACGCAGAGCAAACAAACGTTCAAGCTGGTAAAAGACGCGGAAATGCAGATATAAATGATTATATTTCAGGTAAAAACGCTCTCCACAGGCAAAACACCATCTATAGGAATCAAATGACCTAAAGAAAATCGTAGTCACTAAATTATAGCCATCAATAAATCTGAAATTCATAGACAAGATATCACCATCATAATTTCCCTGACAAATTTTGATCAATTAGAATATCACTGGAAATTCGAAATGAAAGATTGGGCTAGGTAAAAAAAAGGGAGGTCGCGGTTATAACCCTTTCAAAATAAATTTAAACTCTCCAGGATTGATGGACACCAGCAATATCACCTTCAGCCGTAGATCATAGAATACATTTCAGACCGCAGAGTAAATCAAATTCACCTGTAACACTCACAGTATCGAAAGTTGGCAAAGGTTCATAAATCCATGGGTTTTACATCACTTTTCTCTGAGTAAAATCGCCTTCACAATAGCATATAATGCAGAGGATAAATGCATGCAAGATGTATGAAGGTGCCATGCAAAAATCACCATTAAAACAGATTTGAAATCATAGGAAAAATTACTCGCGAGATGGGTCGGATTGCAAGACGAAATCGCCTTAAGACATGATGAAAATGCAGAGAAAAAGTCTTATGGTCGATGTACTAATTTGCAGAGAGAAATTCGCCAGGGGCGAGGAATAGAATTTCGGAGTAAAGAGATACAATAATTTCTTCCACCAAGACGTAGGTAAAACACAATCATAACCAGCAATGAAGGCAGTCTCAACAAGTGTCAATCGCAATGTAATAAGAAATGAAATGCAGACAACGAAATGGCCAAATTTGTCAAGTAAACAAGCAATGACCGCTGTCTTAAAAATGGCAAGTCGCTAGAGCATTATATCCAACAATCAAAATGCCTTAATTATATAAAAACGCAAGCAATGTATCTGACAAGGTGTACACAATAAATGAATAAAAACACAGAGTTAAAAATTAGGAAATAGGAATGATAACAATGGCGGATTTACTCAACACAATAAGGTGCAAGACCCTCAATCATCCAAGAAAAGTCAACAGGGTAGACGACTGGGAAACACATCCTTCGCTCCTCATCCATGCATAGAAAAGCAGGGCGTTTGAATCTATAGGTCGTTTTGCACCGAAGTGACGACCGTTGATTCGACTCTTGGTCATCTGCTTAGGCGTGGACTGAAGAGCTAGGGACGAAGACGAAAAGAGAAAATCTTCACAACAATCAACAACCTAAGGGAAGTTTCAACATGCAGGGATCGAAGCCAACGGAATCAATCCAAAATGATCTTAAGGCTATGGGGGGGATGTTTTTATCAATTAAAACGCTAAGTCAATAATTTTCTTTACCCAATTTAAAATAAAGAACTAAAAGCGTACATATACTAATAATATACCATGCAGAAATAAAGGAAGTGTATCGTAGCCCAAGTCACCCACTCTGAGTTGTTGTCTTGTGCACTCTCCATGCGACTCCCGCTTGTCGACCGATGAGACTTCATCGGTACCTCCCAGCCAACGCTAGGGGTACTCTTCTTCCCCCTTATCCCCTCGAGCCTCAAAGGGGCCACGCAAACTAAAACAAAGAAACAACTAGCTCCCATCTCACCTCACAAGACCAAGCTACCACTCCTCACTGAGTTGGGTATCCCAACTCCCACAAGCTAAGTCGGTCAAGTCTAAAATTCTGCAGTGTAACATTACATATAATAGAATAGATCCATCATCCTTCTCCTCGATCCTTTATAAAGAGTATCTAAGTCATTTACTTTCCCAATTTCCCATTTAATTTATTGTTTAATAATTTACTTTGTAAAAATCCTCCCCATACATGTGTCACCCATCCCCTTTATTGCACCATAAATTAATTTAATTCATTAATTAATTACTCTTATTTCCCTCACCCACCTAAAAGCATTCCTAGAATCGCTCTTAGGTGTCTCCATATTCCCTTGCATGTTTTAATGACTTACCCCCTTACTAATTTACTAATTGAGTTTAATTTAGAAATTTCTTAAATGCTAGATAGCTTACTAAGTTAGTCCTTCTATTGTTTCCTTGTGTTTCCCCTTTCTATTTATGTTTCCTGCTTTTTCCTAGTTTCCTAAATCTTTTAAATTTCTCTCTTTCCCTTTTCATTTAAAATTCAAATTGGCATGTGTAGAAAATTACCTCCCCCCCCCCCTTTTTTTTATTTAATAAATTTTTAATTAGCTT
>JASDQU010099905.1:379447-446399 GCA_032191745.1 Picea mariana | reverse complement strand
TTTTTATTTTTACTTTTATTTTTATTTTTATATAAATATTTTTCTTTTACCACAAGTTTCACCTAGACCTAGATTTTAATTTTCGAGGTCGGGCGACATTTTATTAGGGAAGTTGTTTTTAAATATTTCTTATCACATTATTCGTTCTAAGGCCATCTAGGTTTATTCATTTATTAATTAAAAATGTGATGTGCCCTTCAGGACGCACTAGATGCCCCAAGGGTTCCACTAGCCTCATTATGTTTCCCTTGCGCGACGTGTCCTTCAGGACATGCTACATGCCCTTTGGGACACGCTACGTGCTCCAAGGGTGCCACTCGCCTCTTTCCATTTTTATTGCATGACGTTCCCTTTAGGATGCACTCTGTGCTCTAAGGGTTCCACTCGCCTCTTGAATGACTTGGTAAGCATAAAAAACCCCTAGAGTCAATACTCCGCTAGGTGATCTTGTGGGATATTAAGGGCCTCTAAGGAATAAGGCCCCTGCCTTATTGCGTGCCCCTTAGAATCATTGTGAGCGACTGTTGCAGTCGACCCTCATGATATTGTGGTTCTTCTCGAACTAGGTAGTCATTAACCTACAATTTCGAGCCACGACAGGAGTGCTAGTAGGCTGTGGAAGGGCTGTTGTCCACATCTCTCCCTCAACATCTCTAGTAGACATGTGTGACCCCTCTACTCCACATGTGAGTCTGGTCGAAAATCTATCGTCACCCTGCATCATCAACGAATCATGTCATAAATATATCCATAATCATATCATCTAATTAGATGCACAAATGTCATATATAAACCAATCAAACTCCAATAGTCCACTCCCTGACTCGATCTAGAGTCCAAGAGGCTCCATCGATGCATTTGCATCCTCGAGGTCCGAAATCCTTCACACTCAGGAAAATCGATTCAATAGAACCTATCTATGTCAATGCAGCAAAATAACATGTCATCAATTCATAATGCCTCATAATCATAATCAAATGCCCAAAATTATAATAATCTGGATTACTTGCGACAAAGTGTCCTCAAAGAATAAGTTCTCTCAGTGCGCACAAGAGCGGGATGTTACATACACCCCCTCTTGGTCTAAACTTCTCCCTGAAGTTTCACACTATATAAGTGCCAAAATAATGTGTATCACAGTATCATAAGTCTATCTATCAAACAAAAATGGAAACTGTTGGCGCATATCATATGTGTCCTCCCAGGTAACCGAGTGCGGACTATAGTTGTCCCACTGGACCATGACTTGATCTATTGTTTGACGTCGTAGCTATCGAACACGATGATCCAGGATGTGGATTGACTCAGCCTTGAGCGCCCCCTCATCCGATACCTACAAGGAACACATGTCAATAACATGTGTAGGATCATTAATGTAATGTCTCAAAAGAGATACGTGAAAAACATCGTGCATACACCTCAAAGAATCAGGAAAGGCTAGTTGATAGGCCACGGGCCCCTTCCTCTCCACAATCTCGAAAGGTCCCATGAACCTAGGAGATATTTTAGCTCCATTTCAAAACTTGATCAAACTCTTATGCAGTTTTACCTGCAAGAAGACTTGATCACCAACCTCGTAACTACGGTTGACATGGTGCGCATCGGCATAACTCTTCTGCTGATCTTGCACTTCCTTAATCCTTTGTTGTATTGTTTTCATTTGATCTTCCATTTCTTGGATCACTAATGGTCCCACCAGGACCCTATCCTCAAGCCGATCCCAACTCAGAGGCATCATACATGGTCACCCATAAAGGAACTCAAAAGGCGCCATCTTAATGGTGCCTTGGTAACTGTTGTTGTAAGAGAATTCTACCTGTGGCAAGAACTCTTCTCATTGCTTTTGTTGGTCCATCACGTACATGTGCAACATGTCCTACAAGAACTGTTTCCTTCATTCAGTTTTCCTGTCAATCTTCGGTTGATACGCAGTACTGAAGTTAAGTTGGGTTCCCAAGGCCTTTTGGAAACTAGTCCAAAATCCTCCAATAAACATCGATCCTCGATCAGATATAATCTTCTTGGGCACACCATGAAGCCTCAAAATCTCACTGATGAAAACTATAGCTATGTTAGGTGCCTAATACGTTGTATGCACAGGAATAAAATGAGCACTCTTCATCAGAGTGTCGACTACTATGAAAATCGAGTCGTGTCTCCTTGTCGTCTGTGGAAATACAACAATAAAATACATCGAAATAACCTCCCATTTCGATTCTGGAATAACGTGTGGCTATAGTAATCCTGTTGGATGTCTATGTTCGGCCTTTACCTATAGACATTCTAGACATCTGGCCACATAGTTGACTATGTCTACCTTCATTCCTTTCCAAAAGAATAAGGGTTTAAGGTCCGACCTCATCTTCGTGACTCCCAGGTGAGCCATGTATACTGTTCTATGAGCCTCGTTTAGGATTAAGCTTCTCAACTCTTCATTCAGTGGTACGTAAATACGATTTTTAAACCTCAATAATCCATCAACGTCAAACATAAATCCTTCAAATCTTGGTATCATCATTTTGTTTTGTCTGATAAAATCCTCGAACTCTTTGTACCAGTCATCGTCATGGTGTAAAGTTAGAATCTTTTCACATAGATTTTTTTGAAGAGGCAACACCGAAAAGATGCATGGTCTCCGACTCAATGCATCTGCCACTCGGTTTACTGTTCCGTTTATGTAATAAATCTCTAAATCGTATTCGCTAAGCAGTTTCGACAAACATCGTTGTCGCACGTTCAAGTCGCTTTGTGTAAAGATGTTTTGTAGTCCACAGTGGTTCGTCTTTAGTTCAAATTTTCATCCAACTAGGTAGTGCCTCCAAACCTTCAAGGCATAAACAATGGCTAACGACTCCAAATTCTGCGTCGCATAGTTCTCCTCATGCCTTCTCAGTTTCCTCGAGATGTAAGCGATCACTCGACCATCTTGCATCAAGACTCCGCCTAAGCCTTCCTTGGATGCATCAGTGCATACCAAGAAGTCCATGTCCATTTCAGGGACCTTTAGTATCGGTGTTGTTGTCAACAACTTCTTGAGCCTCCCAAATGATTCTGCGCATTTCTCGGTCCAAACAAACTTCTTGTTCTTCTTCTACGATTCCATGATCATATTTGATATCTTCAAAAATCCCTCGACGAACCATTGATACTATCCTGCTAAACCCATGAATCTATGCACTTCCAAAAGATTCGTCGGCACAGGACATTCCATAATAGCCTCGACCTTTTTTGGATCCACGACGATACCCTCACCAGATATAACATGCCCTAAGTAGTGAATCCTTGATTGATAAAACAAGCGTTTTGACAACTTCCTATATAATTTGTGCTCTCGCAAACACTGTAGTACCAAGTGAAAGTGCTCATCATGCTCCTTTGTCGTCCGAGAGTAAATCAAAATATCGTCTATGAATACTTGGACGAACTTGTCCAAGTACTCACGGAACACCAAATTCATAAAACTCGTAAATACCCCTGGGGCATTTGTCAATCCAAACGGTAAAACAATAAACTTGTAATGCACAAATATTGTCTTAAATGTGGTCTTAGGGAAGTCATCCTCCTTGATCCATTACTGGTGATACCCTGATCGCAAATTGATTTTTGAGAACAACGTTGCACCCTTCATCTGGTCGAATAGATCATCAATCCTCGACAACAGATATTGATCCTTGATCATTGCCTTGTTCAATTAATGGTAGTCAATGAAAAGCCACCATGACCCATCCTTGTTTCATATGAAAATAATAGGCGCGCCCCATGGTGACACACTTGGACATATAATTTCGAGGTCTAGCAACTCCTTCAGTTGCATCCTCAATTCCTGTAACTCTGGGGTCGACATTCGATAAGGCGTTGTTGCTATCGGTTCAGTCCCCTGTTTTAGGTCTATGGTAAACTCAAATTCACTCTCTGGAAACATCCCAGGTAACTCCTCCGGAAATATGTCTGTAAACTCTCTCACCACCGAAAGGTGTTCTAGACCTTCCGCTACTCCCTTCTCATTTAATGGAAGTATTGAATAAAGATTGCATCCCTTGTGCATGATCTTCTATAACTGCAAGAAAGATATGAACCTCAGGTAAATTCCCTGGTTTTATCCTAGAATCACACTCCTTTGTCCCTCGTCTTCAACCAAAATCAACCGTTTCATCTTGCAGTTGAGTATCACCTCATGCGATTCCAACCAGTCCATACTGATCACAACATCATAAGATCCTAAGATCGTGACGTACAGGTTGGCCGTGGTGAAAAACTCTCCCAGGTTAAGGGTACAACCCATAACCTTTCCTCCAACCTTATATTTGGATCCCGAAGCCATCTCTACGAAGTTAAACTCATCTTGTTTGATTTCCTTTACCTTAATCCTTTCTAGCACTGCACCAAAAATGAAACTCTCTGTAGCATCGAGATATATCAAAATACTAAGAGCTTGGTCAAGGAAGGTACCTGATGTCTCAAGAACAGTCAACTCGTGCTCTTCCTAGCGGTTATTCACTGTCGCATGAATCCGATGGGCCTTGCACAAATCTCCCACGGTAGTGGGTCTGGATGATCCAGATGCTCTAGTCCTCTCCATCGGGTAGTCGTGTTGGTAGTGTGTCTCCCCACATGTCGAACACCCCTTCTTTGGTCCAGTACTCCTGGTACCCGAAGTAGAAGATGATGGCACACCGGCCTGGAATTCTGGTCTATTCTGCTACACAGGCCTAAACTGATGTTGCTGCGGTTGACGCTGATGTTGATGTTGTGGTCCCTAATAAGGTGTCTGTTGTTGAGGTGCCAGTCACTGAGGTGTAGTGAAAGTGGACCTTCTATGGAAGCCACGATATCTAGGCATCTGTCTGGCTAGTGTCTGATGTTGTTGCACAACAAATGACACCTGCCCTGCTGGTCTCGCTAGACTCTTGCTCTTACCCCCATTGATAAGCTCTTCCTCTGCTATGAGGGCCTTTTGGATGACATCATCCAAGGTCTGAGGCATTAGAATCCTAACCTTTGCACGTATTCTACCATTAAGGCCGAACACGAACTTGTTGACCTTAACTTTCTCAGTATTAAGATGCAAAGAATACCAAAAAAAATCCATAAAATGATCCTCCTACTCAGGCACCATACAGTCTCATTGTCATAAGGCATTGAACTCATTGAGCTGATGCTCTATGAATTCCTCTGATAGGTACCTCTCTCGGAACCATTCCTTAAATAGTTCCCATGACACATCTTCGACGGCCATGTTCAGCTGCGGCAGGAGCGTCTTCCACCATAGAAGAGCGCTCCCCTTCAATTGAAAGACCGCCATGTGTACCTTCATGTTGGAGGTATAGTCTCGAAGTGAAAACAACATTGCCATATTCTCCAACTATGCCTCGATAGCTGCACTGTCAGGGGCACCAAAGAACTTGGGACATTTTACCTTCTCGAGTTCGTGGTGAATGCTACCAGTACCAACTGGAGCGTGCGGTGGGAGCTCAGGGGGTGTCGACTTTACATAACTTTTCTCTGAGTAAAATACCCTTGAAAGTAGTGTATAATGCAGAGGATAAATGCCTGCAAGATGTATGAAGATTCCAGGAAAAAATCGCCCTTAATACAAATTAACAAGCATAGGAAAAATTGTTGGCCAGATGGGTCGGATTGCAAGACAAAATCGCCTTATGATGAAAATGCAAAGAAATGTTTTACAGTCGATGTATTAATTTATAGAGTGAAATTCACTAGGGGTGAGGAATAAAATTTCGAGGTAAAGAGATATAGTAATTTCATCCAAAGACATAGGTAAAATGCATTCACAACCAACAACAAAGGCAGTCTCAACAAGTGTTAATCGCAATGTAATAAGAAACGAAATGCAGACAATGAAATGGATAAATTTGCCAGGTAAACAAGAAATGTCTATTGTATTAAAAATGGAAAATCACCAGAGAATTATATCCAGCAATGAAAACGCCTTAATTATATAAAAACACAAGCAATGTATCCGGCAAGGAGTACACAATAAATGAATAAAAATGCAAAGTTAGAAATTAGGGAATAGGAATGATAAAAATGGCGTATTTACTCAACAAAATAAGGCGCAAGACCCTCAATCAGCCAAGAAAAGTCAACAGGGGTAGATGACTAGACAACACATCTTTCACTCCTCATCCACGCACATAAAAGAAGGGATTTTGAATCTATAGGTCATTGTGCACCGAAGTAGTGACCATCGATTCGGCTCCTAGTCGACTGCTCAGGCGTGGACTGAAGACCTAGGAATGAAGATGAAAAGCACAAAAATTCACAACAATCAACAACCCAAGGGAAGTCTCAACATGCAGGGATCGAAGCCAAGGGAATCAATCCACAATGAGCTTAAGGCTATGAGGGGGATTTAGTTATCAATTAAAATGCTAAGTCAATCATTTTCTTTACACAATTTAAAATATAGAACTAAAAGCATAAATATACTAATAATCTACCGTGCAAAAATAAAGGAGGTGTATTGTAGCCCAAGTCGCCTGCTCTGAGTTGTTGTCCCGCGTGCTCCATGTTGCTCCCGCTTGATGACTAACAAGACTTCATTGGTACCTCCCAGCCAATGCTAAGGGTAATCTTCTTCCTCCTTAGCCCCTCGAGACGCAAAGGGGCCACACACACTAAACCAGAGAATCGGCTAGCTCCCAGCTCACCTCGCAAGGATGAGCTACCACTCCTCACCGAGCTGGGTATCCCAACTCCCACAAGCTAAGTCATTCAAGTCTAAAATTCTGTAGCGTAATGTTACGCATAATAGAATATATCCATCATCCTTCTCCTCTCTCCTTTATAAAGAGTTTCTAAGTCATTTACTTTCCCAATTTTCCATTTAATTTATTGTTTAATAATTTAATTTGTAAAAATCCTCCCCGTACATGTTTCACCCATCCCCTTCATTGCACCATAAATTAATTTCATTAATTAATTAATTACTCTTATTTCCCTCACCCACCTAAAATCATTCCTAGAATCGCTCCTAGGTGTCCCCATATTCCCTTACACGTTTTAATGACTTCTCCCTTACTAATTTACTAGTTGAGTTTAATTTAGAAATCTCTTAAATGCTAGATACCTTACTAAGTTAGTCCCTCTACTTTTTCCTTGTGTTTCCCCTTTCTATTTGTGTTTCCCACTTTTTCCTAGTGTCCTAAATCTTTTAAATTTCCCTCTTTCCCTTTTCATTTAAAACTCAAATTGGCATGTGCAGAAAATTACCTTCCCCCCCCCTTTTTTTGTATTTAATAAATTTTTAATTATCCTAATATAACAAAACAATTATTTCCCCCTTTTAAATTTTATCGCCCAAAATATTTTTATAAATTAAGTGAATTGCTTACCCTCTTCTCGTCACATGATTAGTGATGATTATCATTATTAGTTTTTATTTTTTATTTTTTTTTATTTATTTTTTTTTACCACAAGTTTCACCTAGACCTAGATTTTAATTTTCGAGGCTGGGCGACATTTTATTAGGAAATTTGTTTGTAAATATTTCTTATCACATTATTCATTCTAAGGCCATCTAGGTTTATTCATTTATTAATTAAGAATGCGATGTTCCCTTCAGGATGCACTAGGTGCTCCAACCGTGTGACTTGCCTCATTCTATTTCCCTTGCACGATGTGCCCTTCAGGACGCACTACATGCTCCAAGGGTTCCACTCGCCTCTTTCTGTTTTTCTTGTGCAACTTTCCCTTCAAGACGCACTCTGTGATCCAAGGGTGCCACTCACCTATTGACTGAGTTGGTAGACATCAAAAACCCCTAGAGTCAATACTCCTCCAGGTGACCTTGTGGGAGACTAAGGGTCTCTAAGGAATAAGGCCCCTGCCTTATTGTGCGCCCCTTAGAATCATCATGAGCGACTGTCGTAGTCGGCCCTCATGACATTGTGGGTCTTATCGAACTAGGTGTTTGTTAACCTACAGTTAGATCTACGATGGGAGTTCTAGTAGGTTGTGGTAGGGGTGTTGTCCACACCTCTCCCTCAACGTCTCAGGTAGTCGTGCGTGAACCCTCTACTCCATATGTGAGTTTGTTCGACAAGCTATCGTCAGCCTGCATAATAAAAAAATCATGTCAGAAATATATCCATAATCATATCATATAATCAGATGCAAAAATGTCATATATATACCAATCAAACCCCAATAGTCCACTCCCTGACTCGATCCAGAGTCCAAGGGGTTCCATCAATGCCTCTGCATCCTTGAGGTCCAAAATCATGCACACTTAGGAAAACCGAGCCAATAGAATCTGTCTATGTCAATGCAGAAAAATAACATGTCATCAATTCATAATGCCTCATAATCATAATCAAATGCCCAAAAGTATAATAATCCAGATCACTTGTGAGCAAGTGTCCTCAAATAATAAGTTCGCTCAGTGCACGCAAGAGAGGGATGTTACAATTATAATAAACCTTCCATGACATTTTGAAGATATTGGCATCCTAATTGTGATGATACATTATGCACAATATAAATATTATGAATGTTATGTGAAGGGATCATGGGTTCTATATGCATTTTGTTTCAAAATTCAAATGGATAAATACTACATGGATGTTCAAATTGACATGGATTTAGTTGCTTCTCTCCCAAAATTACCAATAAATTTTTCAAGTAGGCTTAAATTGTTTTGTTAGGATATTCGAGAGATACATATCAATTTTGTTTACATTCAAGAGTTGGACCATAATCATTTGCAATATCATCCTTTGTATTTTATTTCTCAACTACCCAATGAATGGAGAGAAGAGGAAGAAATAAGAACATTCATTGAAAACGTGTGTTCCAAACCTATTCAATCATTGGACTAGTGAATTATACTAAACATGTTGTGCTGCTTATATGTTTAGTATAATGCACTCATTAATTATCAATCCGGGATTCATAATCAACAGAGTTACAAGACACTAGTAAGAAAGGTAATTCTAATGTCATGAGTATAGAACTATTGTAAATTATATATGCTGGAAACAAAACAAAATAACAAACTAAAATGCACTTTGGTTTTCTTTCACAGAGAGGCTATCTACTCCATTATGGCACATGCAAGTATGAGATGGAGTTGGTTTGATAGATCAAATTTGTTATCTGACCCAGAAAACTAACTATGCAATCCACACTTATGAAAGGGAAATCACAGACCAATCATCACGACATAGCATGGGTAGTTCAACAGTCAATATATTGAGTATGCTATGGTTCACAATGTGTTGTTATGAACTTCACTAGTTCTCCTTCAGATATATGTCTGACTACTGCTACCAACATTCATGTCTATGAAACAAAATCAAATTCATAAAAACAAAGCATATGCAAAAGCAGAGCTAGTAAAGATCTCTAAGCAATCATATAATGGAAATCCTACTCTAAGCTATATTGCTATCATCTGAGAGAATTAAAGCTTCAACTAATTTAACATTTACACTATTAAAAACAAATGCTAATACTAATCTGCGAAGATGATGATCATTGTTGGGCAGTGGGCCCTTGCTGCTTCAACAGCTCAACGACCGGAGTTTATAGTAAGCTTGCTTTCAACCCACACATTACTCTCATTAAAATTTCAAACATAGAATCAAACTTATGCTAACAACTCAACTCACATTTAATCATAGACAATTAAGACATGGAGATAAATGAAGTCCTTCTATTAATCTTCACTTAGTATATGTTCTGCAATATAACACGCTGCTTCACATGCTGTAATACTCTAACTCTCTCCACTCTTCCACCATCCTTGCCACAACTATTTAACAGTCTTAGTCGTGAAACACAAGGAGGTGAAATTATTTGCAAATCAGTCAATTGTTAATTTTAATTATTTGGTTACATCTTTTAGCTTCATCCTCATGACACGAAGTGCATGAGGATGAGGAAATCAACAAACTATTCTAACAAAGCCTTGCTAAAGAAAATAAACATCCAACAATTGTCTTGGGCATGATGTGGTCTAAACTTGGTACATTCGGCTCTCTATATTAGTACCGGATCACGACAATGCACAAATGGTGGTACCGGATCATGATAGTGCACAAATGGTGGTACCAGATCACGATAGTCCATGACCGTTGGTACTATATCACAATAGGTGAAACTCAGTATCGGATGCGCTTGGTACCAGATTCAGACAGTGGCAGTCTTGGTGCACAAGTACCAGATAGCTGAGATGGTACAGGAAGGCTGGATTTATCTAGAGGTCAAATATTATACATGGAAAATTGAAGCATTAGTACATGAAATGTTTAATTTCCTAGCTCAATAAACCAAAAAATGCATGAATTAATCACACTTTACCTTATGACCTTATGGCTAATGGTAGCGTTCTTGTCATTCACCCAAGCTTAGGTAAGCCAAAAAGGTATAGATGAGGAGTATAATAGGGTAGTGGGGATGTTAATTTTGGGTCTCAACATTCCCCCATGCCAAAATCATTGCATGTCCTCATGCAACTAAAAAAAAGCCCAAAATTTCTTCAAAACTTGAGACTGCATTCTTTACTTCGGTGGATCAATGATGTTGATGGCTGAGGCCTCTTCTTTCAGCTCCCTTTTTATGACCCTAACGTATTGTAGGATTCATAGTACCTTCTTGATCTTGTTAGAAGTTTCTTCATGGTCATCTTGAAGTTGTTGGCTGGTTTCTTTCAATTGCTCATTTTCCTTTTTGATATACTTGTCCAATAGTTGGTATTCCTTCACTTCTTGTTTGAGTTCCTGATTTTTTTTTTGCAGTTCCCCAATCTTTTTCTTCATTTGTTCTTTTTTCAAGGTCTTTGTTCAATCCATCATTACTTGTTGGATGCATTCTCTTTCTTCGACTTCCTCCCTCATCCCACATAAAGTAATAGTGGCTTGTTCCTCAGTCAAACTAGGGATGTCATCCTGGACTGATAAGTCTTCAGAAGGAGAGGTAAGATGGATTGGATCTTCCTGTGTATGAGGACTGACAATTGTTTTTCCCTTCTTTTCCATGCTCCTTATGGTTCTTTTACAATGAGGTACTAGATCAGGGGTGCTCACAGGCTTCCTTTTCTTCTTTTCTATTTGTGAAATGGTGACATGGGACTGTTCTATAGATTGTTTACTTTTAGTTTCTGAGCTATGCTTCCCTTTCTTCATAGTTTTTGTCTGATGGCCCTTCTCCTCAAGTGCCACTGTTGAAGTCTCCTCTACTAATTTGGTTTTACCTTTTGATTTGGGGTTTTTAAAAGTCTTATTGACTGTGGGAGAGGACCCTTCTTGTCTACTAGCCTTTTTGTGTTGGCTCACTATCCTGGATGATGATGGAGTTGCCTTATCCTTCTTGCCCTTTTTATTTTGAGGTTCCTTATTTTTCTTTGGAGCATGCTGGGATTCCTCCATAGGTTTGTTTTCTGTGGAAAGGTGTTGAGTGATAAGGGTTTTCCAACTAATCCTCTACTTCCTAAGTTCATGTAAAACTAACATTTTAGTGAAACCTTGATGGTAAATGATAGTCTTCTTAGTTTTGGATAGGGATTTGAAACCTCTTACCATTTTGTTCAAAATCATCCATAGAAAATATGGAAAATCAATTTCAGGGCCTCCTTCAAAGTGTAATAGAAGCCTAAAATGATATATGAAGGTCACAGCATACCTACCCTCACAAGTGATGAATCATTGAAGATTAGTAATCATTGGATGATACTCTTCTTTGATATAGTTCCTAGGGATCCCCTTTTTCCAATCAGGGTGTTGATGGTCTTCTTTCAAAAATCTTTGGCACATATTCTTGTTTATTCCTACACCTTTGAAGTATTTGCTTCCTCTGTATCCCGTGACCTCCCTTATGGTTGCTTCATTGATTGTTAGTTGCAGATTTCCTATATGTGCAATCTATCCATCGTAACCCTGAATAAATTCGTGAGATATCTTCTCGTCCCAGCCTGCGAATTTTTCCAAAAATGGCATCCATCCCGATCTAGCATACTTCTCTCGACATAGTTGGAATTCCTCGGTTTCTCTATAAATTTGGAAGACCGGTTCATGTCTACTTACGACCATCGTTATACGTTGTGAAAAAAGGATAGGGCTGTAGCACAAAGGTTTAGTCAATTGATGAGGGTAAGGGTTTAGTATTAGAGAGGAGTAGGCTCGGAACTGGAGAAAGGTAACAACAGGGGAAATATGGTGATGCTGTCGATAATGCAAATGGTAAGTTTTAATAAGAATGTTGCAAGGAAAATTTAAGACCAGATGAGGCTTATTTGAATGGGTTCTCCACCCAGATAAGCCATTTGATTTCTACCCATTAATGTAATGATGAGGACAAGACGTTGGGTGTCAAAGCATCATTTTGGTATAGGTGATTGGAATTCTGAGTGGTGAATTTGATGTTGGATCATGGTTCATGACACAAGATAAGTTCATGATTTTCTTAAGGACGAAGTACATCCGTGGCCTATCATTACTAGACATGCTTCATATTCATGCTTTGATGTGATTTTTCCCTTAACCATTTTCGAGCACTTATGAGAGGACTGATTAAGTTTAGGCATATGGGTATGAGGGATAGGTGCATGGTTTTAATACTAAGGTCATAAGATCTAGTATATAATTTCATACTTATTGTAGTTTTATGAGCAGAGGAAAATAAATACCATGTTACCTTTGCTTTTACCTTTGTATGATCAATACCCATAGCATGTGAGACTACTTGTAGATTGTCATAATTCATCCTTTTAGACTGGAGTTTTCTGAAATCTTGGTACGGGAATTTCCTGTACTTCTTTTATTCTGTGCTTATCTTCTTTTGTATTTGGTTCTGCAGGGTGATCATGCTGGTTTTTGAAGGTGAGATGTGAGTCTCAAAAAGAGTTCTGAAGGAGCTCTTTGACCTTCCCCCATGCCAAGGATGTTGCATATCTGTATGCAAGAAGATTCAACATTTTCTATCATAATGGAGAAAAGATGATAAGAGAAAAAGAAACCAATCAAATTTCAGAAGTACATTTATCACCTAGCATATGATCTCATGCCTAAAAATTGAAATTGTCTTTCTTTTGATGGCTTATTGTCAAAGGTAACATTCAGTAGTGAAAACAGGGGAATTTTTATATGTTTTCCAGAAGAACAGATCCAACCTAACTTGCTTCAGAGATTTACTATCATTAGATGTTATAGATAAATTTCACAGCATAAGTAGATTAGACTCCCTAGTTAGGGATCCACTCTTAATAAGTTTCCTTCTTAGGTAATGTAGGCTTTATATGCCAGACTAGTAAGTTGACTTAGGGTAATTATCAAATGGACATTTTCTTGTAGTAATTATGTTGCTTATTAATCTAGAGTTTGTATCTCATAAATGTCAATAGTGACCTATTCTTTTTAGATGAAAAAAGTGAATTTTTCAATCAGACAAGTATAGATGAGACATTTCTCAACCAGAACCCACTGCCAACAAGCTTGTTCAGTACTCTAGTGGGGTAGTTATGATAATCAGTGAGAGATCCCTTCCCCAGGTAGAATGCCCCATTGCCAATAGGCCTATTCAGTACCCTGATGGGTTTTCTTAGTCATACCATAGACCGGTACCCACTGCCAGCAGATCTGTTTAGTATCCTGATGGGTTAGTCTCTTAAACCCTTTTTCCATAAGAGGCTTCTTGTCCATAGTCACCTATTTTGGTTTTTATTAAAGAGTGCTTTGCATGGTGACAGGGGAGGCTTGTCTGAAAACCTTTTTAGAGGCTAGGATGGTATTGGGTTGGAAGGTATATGCTCTTCTTTGAATGTCTTTTAAAGATTTGTCTGAAGGAAAAATAAACTTTTTATGCACATTATTTCTTTAGAGCGATCTAGATGTATAATTTTGTCTGAGTTTGTCCATAAGAGAATGAACTAAAGTTTCCTTAGGGTACTGGTACATCCTCTTCCATAAAAAATTTCCTAGTGTGCCCATGGTAGAGAGTGTTCATATACTCATATGTTACTCTTTAGTAAGATAATCCAATGAATACTATTGAAGTCTGGTTAGGGTGAGATAGTTACATGTAGGCTAATATATTTTTGTCCCTTTAATCATGTTGAAATACTGGATAAAGGCAACTTCTAGTATTTGAAGCGGATTATGGTTCTTTGAGCATTCATAGGTAAAGATTGCGTCCCTCTTTTTTTTATTTTGTTTTTAAGCAACATAACCAAAATAAATTAAAATAATTCTTTTTAGCTAGAAACAGAACCAAAAGAAATTAAAATACTTATTTTTAGCTAGCAACAGAACCAAAAGAAATTAAAATGCTTCCCTTAGCTGTCAACAGAACCAAAAGAAATTATTGCTTCACAAGAGCTTCCATTTGATACTGCATTCAGCTTCTTGGTTCCATCTTAAGTGGTTGTTGCATGGCTTCGTACTTTATATTAATTGACATAAGATTTTTAAACATGCGTAGCATGCTTTGTCAATTAGGTAATGTGTCCTGATAGTACTATAGAAGGATAGACTTCTGGTACCAGACTGGTACCAGACTGGTACCAGACTGCCAGTACCGGACCAAAACATGATTTCTGGTACCGAAGCAGAACATAATATTGTTGGTGCCTACAAACTAATGTTTAGCAAGTTCGTGAAGGATCAAATAAATTATAGAAATTTATTTACAAAAAAAATTGCGAAAGTAAAATAAAAGGAGGTTTGTTGTAAATTCGCAACCGGTGACCATTCACAAGTAGTGGTGTCTATTGTTCATCAATTGTCTTTATCTTGATTGAGCCATTGTTGTAGACAGTGTCAATTTCATAAGGTCCCATCCAATGAGTAGTTAACATACCTTTGAAGTTATTGAATCTGTTGTCATACAGCAGGGCCCAATCTCCTTGTTGAAATTTTTTCTTTTTGAGATACTTGTCATGCCATTTTGTTCTCTGCTCTTGAATGAGGGTGGTTCTTTGAAGTGATTCCTACCTGATTTCGTCCAACTCATTCAGCTGTAAGAGTCTTTGTTGCTGGGCTTCATCCAAGTTCATTCCAACTTGTACTGCAGTCCTGAAGGTTTTGATCTAGAATTCTATGGGGAGAAGCACCTGCTTCCCATACACCAACTCATATGGTGTATGTCCTATTGTACTCCTCCAAGTGATTCTATAAGCCCATAAGGATTTTAATAATCTGTCATCCCAATCCTTGTGGTGTAGCTGTATTGTTTTGGTAGGAATGTTCTCAATAGCTTTGTTGGTAGATTCTACTTGTCCATTTTCCAGTGGATGGTAGGGTGTAGATTTTCTATGTTTGATTTGGTATTGTTCTGTAACAGATTTAACTAGATGAGAGGTAAATTGAGTTCCCTGATCAGTCACAATCTGTCGAGGTACACCAAATCTAGTAAAGATATCATTAAAAAGGAAGTCTACCACTGATTGTTCACTTGCAGCTGGTAAAGCTTTTGCTTTGACCCATTTAGTCACATAGTTGGTGCATACAAGTATATAATTTTTCTTTTTAGATGCATGGTTAATGGGCCCTACACAATCTAATTGCCACCTCTCGAAAGGCTCAATAACTACTTGGGCTTGAAGTGGCATTTGGTCTCGTGCAGTAGGCTTACCCATTCGTTGGCATTCATCACAATTGGATACATAGGTTTTAACATCTCGAAAAATATGAGGCCAGTAGTAACTAGATTGCAGAACTTTGTAAGCGGTCCTCTTGTCTATAAAGTGTCCTCCACAAGGACCATCATGGCAAGATTGCAGAATATCATGAATTTCATCTTCCCTTACACATCTCCTGGTCACCAAACATGGTCCTGTTTTGTAGAGGCAATCATCGTGCCACATGTAATTTGCAATTAGTTGAATTACTTTTTGTTTTTCTCTAGGAGACAATTTTTGAGGCATATTCCCTGTCACAAGATAGTTAGCTACATCTGCATACCAAGGAGTGAATGTAGAAATAGAAAACAAATTTTCATCAGGAAATTTATCTTCTACTGGTGCGTTATCTCCCAGATGAATCATTCTAGATAAGAAATCAGCCACACGATTATCTTTACCAGGTCTATCAATAATATTGATATTAAACTCTTGTAATAATAAGATCCATCGTGTAACTCTAGGATTTGTTACAGGTTTTTTCATTAAAAATTTGATGGTTGAATGATTAGTGTGTACAAAATCTTAATATCCTGTAATATAGTGTCTAAATTTATTGATAGCATGGACTACAACTAGCAATTCTTTTTCTGTGACCGTATAATTAACTTCAGCTAGAGACAGATTTTTACTGACAAAGTAAATAGCATAGGGCATTTGATTTTGTCTTTGTCCAAGAACTACCCCAAGGGCTGTGTCTGAGGCATCGGTACAGATATAAAAAGGAAGGGACCAATTTGGTCTTCTTAATATAGGGGTAGTTGACAATTTCTTCTTTAGAATTTCAAAATATATTTGGCATTCATCATCCCACTTAAATTCGGCTTCTTTAGATAATAACTTGAATAAAGGGGTGGCTAGGCTTGTAAAATTCAGAATGGATCTTCTATAGTAGCCCGCATGTCCTAAAAATCTGTGAACTTCCTTTTGTGAGGAAGGTATTCTGATTTGTGTGATAATATAAATCTTTGCCGGATCAGCTCTCATTCCAGAACCAGAAATGTGATGTCCCAAAACAATACCTTCAGTGAGCATCATTTTTGACTTTTCATTACTTAAGGAAAGATTAGTTTCCTTACACCTAATCAAGACTTTTTCTAGACTGGTCAATGCTTCCTGGAAGTCTTTTCCATGGACTATAAAGTCATCCATGTAGACTTCCACACAATCATTGGTCAAGTCAGATAAAATGGCTAGGACAGCCCTTTGAAAAGTGGCTGGGGCATTGCAAAGTCCAAAAGGAATCACCCTATAAGCATAGGTACCCCAAGGGAAGGTGAAAGTGGTATTCTCCTAGTCTTCAGGTGCTATTTGTATCTGGTTGTGACCACTAAACCCATCTAGGAATGAAAAATACTTCTTTCTAGACAAGGTATCCAACACCTGATCAATAAATGGTAAGGGAAAATAATCCCTATGGGTGGCTTTGTTCAACTTCTGGAAGTCTACACATATCCTCCACTTGCCATTTTTCTTGGGAACTATGACAAGTGGAGATACCCATTGACTATCTGAAATGGGTTATATGAGATTGGCTCGAAGGAGTTTTTGCAATTCTTCTTTTACAATATCTCTAAGGGCTGGATTCATCCTTCGCTGAGGCTATCTAACTGTTCTGATTTGGTCATTTGTGTAGATATGATGTGTGCATGTGTCAGGGTGAATTCCTTTCATGTCTGCATAATCCCATGCAAAGGCATCAAAATGTCTTTGGAGCATTTCAATTACTTGTGTCTTTTGTTCTGGTTCCAAACTAGAGTTGATATACAAAGGTTTTCTTGGGCTAATCTCAACAAGTTCAGTAGTTTCTTCCTTCTCTGAGGAGACTGGCGATAAGGTATATAATTGAGTGATATCAGGGTGCCAAGTTTGTTGAAATTTGGAACTAAAAATATGTGATAATTCTGCAAAATACCTTGGGTATTCAATGCAATTTGTATCAGCCAAAAATAAACTCAAGACTTTTTCATCTGATTGTTCTTGTATTCCTCTTACTTCTTCAAGTGTTAACAGGGGTCTGATGCAATCTTCCTCTCCATAAGGGTTTTCTAACCAAACAGGTATTTCCTGTGCTAGTTGGGCAGGAGGGAAGAGAACAAGTATTTGGCTATGTGTGCCATTGGATATAGTCAGCTCACCAGACCAACAGCTGATAAAGGCATTTTCCATGGCCAGCCAAGGGAGGCCAAGAACCACAAGGTGTCCTGGTTTAGAGGATGATTTAGAATAGATGACTAAAAAGTCTACTAGATATTCCCAAGAAGCTATAGTGACTGCGAAATCATCTGGACTTCTTGTAGGGTTGATGACTGACTTATTTGCCAACTCTATCATGGTTTGGGTTGGTCTTAACTGGTTGATTTGCAGTTTTTGCATAGTGTCAAAAGGAATTAAATTAATTGTTTCACCCAAATCAATGAGTGTGTTTGGTAGAGAAATACCATTAATTTCAATAGTGACTACTGGGTTTCCAGGGTCATTATATTTGTATGGAATTTCAGAAATAAATTCAGATAATTGTCCCACCACCTGAACAAGCGGAGGTTCATTCTTCTTCCTTCCTGGTTTCTTAATGCAAATATCCCTTATGATTTTGGCATATATGGGATATCCTTAATGGCTTGTAGTAGAGGTATTTTTATACATACATTTTGTAATTCATCTTCTATATCTTTGTGCAAGGGTGGGTCCGGTTTCTTTACTAATAGTCTTTTGGGGTAGGGTGGGAGATTAACTTGTTGGGGTACTCGTATAGACTGAGAAGTGATTGGAATAGGAGGGGAGGTCTCCTATTCTGCAGGGGTGGTTTGAGTGTCTTCTTCCTCAAAATGATTATCATTTTCTTCCTGAATTATTACTGCAGGATCTGATTGGTTTACAACTTTCCCCGATCGTAGTTGAATTTCATAGGTGGGAAAGGTTTGAACTTCTCTATTTTGTACCAGGTGGGTGGTTTGATTATTGGGGTTAGGGATTGGCTGGGCAAGGATTTTTGTTGGTTTCAGAGGGTTGTGGGCAGCTTGGTTTTACTATTGATTGGCATTTATAGGTGGTTGTTGTTGCTGGTTAGGGTTCAAGGGGGTTGTAATTTGTTGTTGTATAGGAGGTGGGAGAAAATCTTGCATTTGTGGTGGGTTGAATCCAGGTAGTAATTGGGAAATGTTTGCAAGGTATTGTGGATATGTAGGGTAAGAGGGATTTCCATACATAGGTCCCCTCCAACCTTGTTGCCAAGGTTGAGTTTGAGCTTGCTGAGGTGTCCATTATGGATAGGTCACTAGGGAAGGACCCCATTGTTGTTTTTGATATTGTGCATTAGGGTCATAAAATGTATTGGGGTTTTGGGATCTGCAAGGTCTTCTGGAAGGGTATGGTTGTTCTTGTGAGACTCCTCCTCCCCTGTACATGGCTTGTAGCTCAAGAAAAGTTAGACACTTAGATCTGGGGTGTTCTAGTGTACATAGACCACAGATTTCTATGAAATTTAATGGGCATTCTTTCTCACTGAGCTTCTTTCAGCATCTACGAACAAATATTTCTAAAGCAACCTCTTCTTATTGTTTCTTTTTCAGTTTTAGAGTATCTAACTAGTTACTGATTATGCTCAAGATGTTTGTTTTAAAGTTCTCCAATAAGTTTGTTAACTCAGTTCTGGTGACAGTCCCTGAGCTTTGTTTTGTATTTCTGCTAAAAGGATCTCTTGGTCCTTTGCCTGTTTTAGCTTGTCCTCTTGAGTATCTCCTATAGTAATCTGCAATCTCTGAAAAAGGCTTTTGGTGTACATCTCCTGATCTCAACAAGTTTAAAACTTCTATGCAGTCATCTCTAAGACCTTTCAAGAATACAGTTCTTAATACAGTTGGGTTTGTGGTGGATAGTTTTGACTTCTGATAGTTGTATAAGAATCTTTTTAGGTAGTCTTCAGGGCTTTCATCTTCTGTTTGTTGCATTTTAAAAATGTCATTTTTAGCATTATCCTTACAATAGTCTTCGTATTTCCTTAAAAATGTGTCTTTCATCTGATCCCGAGAGAGGATTGTATTTTATCCTAAGCTCATGGACCATCTTAAGGATGAATCTTTTATTGTAGCAGGAAAGAGATTAAGTTTTTGGGCATCGTCTGAGGAGTTATAGGTTCTACATAATATGTCAATCTCGAATAAAAATAAATCCGGATCTTCAGTTGACATACCTTTGAAAGTGGGTAACGATGATAGTGGGATATTCTTCATGCTGATGTTTATGGAAATATCCAAGATTGGAAACCTAAAAGTCTCATTCTTTGTGTTTGCATTTCCTTCTTCTTCTTCCATTCTACTGGTGGATGGTTCAGAAACTGGATTTTCTGTGTCTCCTAAATGTTCAGTAGACTCACGTTCTGCCTGCCCAAGTCCTGATTCTTCCGTTTTAGGTTCTCCTTCTAGAGCCTCATTGGCTCCCCTTGAATTTTCTCTTGGTGGAATTTTTCCTGCACCAGTGTCAGTTGGATTAGTGGGGGGGGTGTTTTTCAATCTTTAGAGCTTACAAATATACCCTTGTTATCTCTATATCTATGCATAAAATGGAAATTTGATTCTCAACTTAATTGAAATCTTAATTCTATCTAGAAGGTAAGAAGGCAACCTGGCTTTGGAGAACCCCAGTCTAGTGGCCACGTGGCTCTTCACTCATGTCTTAAATGTTTTATCCTCCTCCCTCAAGTATCCTTTAAAAGAATTAAAAATTTATGCAAACAATCTAAGCTAAAAATCACTTCCTACCATTTGCAACTCACCAACAATGGCGCCAAAATGTTGTGTTGCTTATATGTTTAGTATAATGCACTCATTAATTATCAATCCGGTATTTGTAATAAATAGAGCTACAAGACACCAGTAAGAAAAGTAGTTCTAATGTCATGAGTATAGAACTATTCTAAATTATGTATGCTGGAAACAAAACAAAATAGCAAACTGAAATGCACTTTGGTTGTCTTTCACAGAGAGTCTATCTACTCCATTATGGCACATGCAAGTATGATATGGAGTTGGTTTGATAGATAAACTCTGCTATCTGACCCAAAAAACTAACTATGCAATCCACACTTCTAAAAGGGAAATCACACATAAATCATCAATACATAGCATGGGTAGTTCAACAGTCAATATACTGAGTATGTTGTGGTTCACAATGTGCTGTTGTGAACTTCACTAGTTCTCCTTCAGATATGTTTGACTACTGCTACCAACATTCATGTCTATGAAACAAAATCAAACTCATAAAAATAGAGCATATGCAAAAATAGAGCGAGTAAAGATGTCTGAGCAATCATATAATGGAAACCCTACTCTAAGATGTACTGCTATCATCTGAGAGAATTAAAGCTTTAGGTAATTTAACATTTACACTATTAAAAACAAATGCTAATACTAATCTACGAAGATGATGAACTTTGTTGGGCGGTGGGCCCTTGCCACTTCAACAGTTCAGTGACTGGAGTCTACAATAAGCTTTTTTTCAACCCACACATTACTCTCATTCAAATTTCAAACATAGAATCAAACTTATGCTAACAGATCAACTCACATTTAATCATATACAATCAAGACATGGAGATAAATGACGTCCTTCTATTAATATTCACTCAGTGTATGTTCTGCAATATAACACACTGCTTCACATGCTGTAATATTCTTACTCTCTCCACTTTTCCACCATCCTTGACATGGCTATTTAACAGTCTTAGTCGTGAAACACAAGAAGGTGAAATGATTTGCAAATCAGTCAATTGTTATTTTTAATTATTCAGTTACATATTTTAGCTTCATCCTCATGACACGAAGTGCATGAGGATGAGGCAATCAACAAACTATTCTAACATATCCTTGCTAAAGAAAATAAACATCCAACAATTGTCTTGGGCGTGATGTGGACTAAACTTGGTACATTCGGCTCTATATATTGGTATCGGATCACAACAGTGCGCAAATGGTGGTATCAGATCATGAAAGTGTGCAAATGGTGGTACCGAATCACGACGGTCCATGAATATTAGTACCGGATTGCAACAGGTGAGATTCAGTATCGGATGCACTTGGTACCAGATTCGGATAGTGGCAATCTTGGTGCACAAGTACCAGATAGCTAAGCTGGTATAGGAAGGTTGGATTTATCTAGAGGTCAAAGATTATACATGGAAAATTGAAGCATTAGTACATGAAATGTTTAATTTCCTAGCTCAATAAACCACAAAATGCATGAATTAATCATACTTTACCTTATGACCTTAGCAATGGCTAATGGCAGCGTTCGTGTCATTCACCCAAGCTTAGGTAAGCCAAAAAGGTATAGATGAGGAGTATAATAGGGTAGTGGGGATGTTAATTTCGGGTCTCAACATTATGTGAAGGGATCATGGGTTCTATATGCATTTTGTTTCAAAATTCAAATTGATAAATAATACATGGATGTTCAAATTGACATGGATTCAGTTGCCTCTCTCCCAAAATTACCAATAAAATTTTCAAGTAGGCTTAAATTGTTTTGTTAATATATTAGAGAAATACATATCAATTTTGTTTACATTCAAGAGTTGGACCATAATCATTTGCAATATCATCCTTTGTATATTATTTCTCGACTACCGAATGAATGGGGAGAAGAGGAAGAAATAAGAACATTCATTGAAAACGTGTGTTCCAAACCTATTCAATAATTGTACTAGCGAGAGATTTGTTTGTCTCCCATAAATGAATATAATATATCAGGGTTATTGTACATGCTTTCCCCACATTATTCCCCATTGGTGAGGTTGATTGGTTGTATCCTCATATTTGTAACATTCAACCACATAAATATGGATTGCATCTACTAATATACTTGCATCATATGTATATTTGGAAACCATATGTAACATATCGCTCTTGCGGGCACTGAACGAACTTATTCTTTGAGGACACTTTCTTGCAATTGATCTGGATTATTATACTATTGGGCATTTGATTATGATTATGAGACGTTATGGGTTGATGTCATGTTTGTTTGCTTCATTGACATAGACATGTACTATTGACTCGGTTTTACTGAGTGTGCAGGATTTCGAACCTCGAGGATGTAGAGGCATCGATGGAACCCCTTAGACTCCAGATCAAGTCAGGGAGTGAACTAATGGGGTTTGATTGTTTTATATTTCATATTAGTGCATCTGATTAGATGATATGATAAGGATATATTTCTGACATGATTCATTGATGATGCAGGTCGACGATAGCTTTCTGACCAGACTCACATGTGGAGTAGAGGGGTCACATTCGACTACCATAGATGTTGAGGGAGAGGTGTGGACATCGTCCCTACCACAGCCTACTAGCACTCCCATTGTGGCTCGAACTCTAGGTTAACAATTACCTAGTTCAAGAGGATTGATCCGGATTTTATGAGTAGAATTAAATGAATACAGATTATTAACAGGTGATTAATAGAAAATAAATGTCGCCCAACCTAGGAAAATAAGTTCTAGGTCCAAATTTTGCTGGTGGTAAAATTTTACCTATTTATACAAAAAAAAAAAATTAATAATAAAAATAAACATATATAAAAATAAAAAAATAAAATAAATAATAAAGAAAATCTTCATTAATCTTTTGAAAAGAAGGTGGTAAGAAATTAAAGTGATTTATACAAATATTTGGGGATAAAACTTAAAAAGGGGAAATGATTGTTTTACTTTATTATGCTAATTAAAAATTTAATTCATTAAAAAGGGGGAAAAGGGGTAAGATTTTGCACATGCCTTTTTGAGTTTATTTAAAAAGGGAAAAAGGGGAAATCTAAAATAACTAGGAAACTAGGAAAAAGTGGGAAGCATAAAAGAAAGGGGAAACACTAGGACAAAGAAGTTAGACCAACTTAGTAGGGTATCTACTATTTAAGAACTTTCTAATTTAAACTGAATTAGCAAATTAATAATGGGGAAAGTAACTAAAACCTGTAAGGGAATTTGGGGACACCTAGGAGCGATTCTAGGAGTGACTCTAGGTGAGTGAGGGAAATAAGGGTAATTAATTAATTAAAGAACTTAGTTTTTGGAAGAATGAGGGGGATGGGTGACACATGTACGTGGAGGATTATTATGAATTAAATTAATGAATAGTAAATTAAAAAGGATTTTGGGAAAGTAAATGACTTAGAAAATCTATATAAAGGAGGGAGGAGGAGGAAGAGAGATCTCTTCGGTGATTCGTAACGTTACACTGTAGAAATTCATTCTTGACTGACTTAGCTTGTGGGAGTTGGGATACCCATCTCGGTGAGGAGTGGTAGCTCGGCCTTGTGAGGTGAGCTGGGAGATAGTTGATTCGTTGGTTAGTGTGTGTGGCCCCTTTGTGGCTCGGGGGGCGAAGGGGGAAGAAGAGTACCCCTAGCATTGGCTAGGAGGTACTGGTGAAGTCTCATCGGTCGACAAGTAGGAGCTACATGGAGAGTGTGGAACAACAAGTCAGAGAGGGCTACTTGGGATACGGTATGCTTCCTTATTTCTGCATGGTATATTATTAGCATGAATTATGCGTTTAGTTATGTATGTTTAATTCGGTAAGGAAAATAATTGTCTTAGCATTCTAGTCGATGACTAAAATTCCCCCATAGCCTTTAGCTTGATGTTGATTTCACATGGTCTTCGATCCCTGCATGTCTTGACCATCATGTGGTTTATTGATTGTGATGATTGCATCTTATGTTTACCTTCGTCTCTATCTCTTCAGTCCATGCCTGAGTAGTTGGACAGGATCCTGATCTATGGTCTTCACTTCGACATTAATAGACCTATTTATCTCAATTCCCTTCTTTTTTGTGAGTGTATGATGAGTGAAGGACATTCCTGCCAGTCATCTACCTTTGTTGATTTTTCCTATATGAGTGTTTTCCTTGCACCTTATTGCGATTGTTTACCTCTGAGTTTGTTTATCATCTCTCTCAGTGAACCGCTCATTACCTTTTGCATCCTTAGATCATCTCTGCGTTGCGTAAGGTAATCTATTCTCTGCTATTTTCTTATCATATCCCATATCTTGAAAGGAATAATCTTAGCGTTGTCCTCTTGATTGACTATGTTCCATTTTAAATTAAAGTGGTTGTGATCAACTTATTATTGACATTTACCCTTGTGGACAATGTGGTTTTCAGCTATTGGTGTCTGCAATTGAATTTTTGACAGCAAACTATTATTGACAATGCTCTCTAAACTTATTATTATTGACAATGTACATTATTGTGGTTTAAATGAACATCATAAAAAAATGAAAATGTTATCCAATACCCCCATCTTGTTTCAATTTTCATTCATCAATGATTTAATATCTTCTAGGAATAAGTCATCAAACAATATCTTGGAGCTAAACAAATTTGGTACAGGTTTGTGTTGTTGTATTTATGATATATATTTTTGGTTCAAGTTCCTCTTGTTGTCTATAATATCTATCTATATATATATAGATATAGATATATATAGATATATACTATATATTCTTTTTTTTTAGGTATGAGTGGAAATATAATGTTTCAACCCACATCAATGGTTTCCTATTGTTCGAAGGTTCTCCTAACACAAAAACATCAGATTGGTCAAACCCTTTAAATGTGCATGATTCTAAAACATTCCTTGTTACATATGTAACAACATGGAATCCATGTGACATCGATCAATGAAAAGTAATGGTTCCTCAAAGCCTAAATGATGTTTTGTTCTTATTGAACAATGCACAAATTTTCTCTTCCAATCCTCATGAATATTATGAGAAATTACTGAATCGTGTTCAAATACAATAAAAGGGTCTATTGTCACATGTCGGTAAAATGCTCCATGGGAGATTCGTGATGATTTGATAGTATTCATAGATGAGAAATGGAAAAATAAATATGAGCCTGCATGAAATGATGATAGGATAAATGTACATAATGTTGATCTTCTTTCAATATAGTGTGTTGATGTTGATTGTTAAACAATGGTTTCTTGGTTATAATTGTCTTAAAATATATTACAAAGAATGCTTTAGAAGTGGAAAAGAAATTGGAAATTTATTAAGATATGTTGACTAGAATTTCAAATGCAAGTATCTCGAAAGATCCTACCTTGTGTGCATATAAAAGGTTCCATGTAGAAAAGATTGTTGATGATGACATAGGAGAACAAGAAACTTTCCATATGTTATTAAAGTTCTCTCTTGTAGTTTGTAGTGGATTCCCCCCGCCCCCCCCCCTCTAAATGTTGGTAGAAAGGTATTCAAAAAACTATCTAAGGATTATCATCATTTTCCTTCTCATAATAGTTTTGTTGAAATATACCAAAATCAACCTTCTTTTCATGAACATTTGTCTATGATATAAACAACAAGATCTTGGACCTTTGATTCCAAACATAATAAAGAAACATGGAAACATATAGATGTCCACACCATTGCTCAAGTTTGGTTGTGGTTTTATTCTATTCCCAATGAGGCTTCATATGAATTTGATACTTTTTGTTGGACTCAATTACTTTTGTACAAACCATTTCATAATATTCCCATATATATATGCCTTTCAAGTGAAACAATGAAGGAAAATTGGAGGAATTTTTTTTGTCGACCATGGAATGTTGATCGGTCCCCTTTCTCATATGATATTGTTGAAGAGGATGAATATTCCCATGAACAAGAAACTAACATCTAATAATATTTTGAACAATGGAATATTTTGTTTCACTTTATTCCTCAAAATAATATAATTATTCCATACCTTCTCACTCTTGGTCCATGTGACTCCTATATATGATTTAATTGGGAGAAATAAATAGTTTCAAATGGTGTTGCAAAAGAAGCTATTGATTTTATAAAAAAGTATCAATATATGAGTGTTAATGTTGAAAATTATCTTATCACATTTCCATCTCCAACATCCTTGTCATATAAACAATGGATTTATTTTGAGATCATATTATGACATAGTTGAATACAAATATCGTGAACCTCTTTACATCATTGTACAAGGAACTATTGGCACTCAAAAGTCTTTTCTTATTCAATGTATTTCACATTCTCTCTCTACTTCATCAGCTAATGTCCATAGTCCTTTTCTTTTCCTTTATCCAACAAGAATAAATACTTCTAATATACATGCCGAAACAATACAATCTTCTTTGAAAATTCCTATCAAATATATGTGACTACAAAAGGGAAATATATTGTACTATTTCAAGAACAAATGAGTCATATTCAATATATTTTGATGCATGAAATGCTATTTCTATGACTGAGGTTACTCATATAGATGGATTCTTGATTACAAGAAGCATTTCTTGAGAAAAAAATTGTGATCTTTTGGTGGTAGATCCATCATTCTTGTGGGTGACATTGGTTAATTTACTCATGTGAGAGATTAGATTTTGTATGCAGGTAATATAATAAGTATTTGTTTGCGGAAAAAAATCAACATTATTGTCACTTTGGATACAATATTCTGACAACAAGTAAATCATCAAAAACAATCCTATTTTCATAAACTCTCGACTAACATAAAAAATGTTGAACCCCTTCTTGATGATTGGTATATTATTATGTAGTAGTTGGATATGAGTTTGAATCCTATAGAAGTCATTTTATTTAATTCAACATTCACTTGTTCCAAACAAATTATTTGGTCACCCTGCATAATAGGAAAATGTTGAAATCATTAAATTGTCCATTTCATGATTTGTAGTTGAGCATATAAGATAGGATGAAATTGATGGTGTTGACGACAATCAATTGGAACATAAATTATTTTAATTGCATGGTCAATGTGTCATGTTGACATGTAACTCATGGGTTGAATCTGGCTTATTTAATGGTGCACTTGGACACATTCAAACTATTTTCTATATACCTGGTTTAAAGCCCCCTCAACTTTCAATGTTCACTATTATTCTCTATGATAAGTACATTGGTGTTCCATTTGACACAAGTAACCCAAACAGTGTTCCAATATCACTTATAACAACAGGAAATTGTAAACGAATTCCTCTAAAGATGCAATGAACACTTACTATACAAAAATAATAACGATTCACTTTAAAATGGGATATACTTGATATTAGGAAGAAAGAGTGGCAATGGTTGACCTTCACTTCCATATCAAGAGTGAAATAAATAGATGGATTTCACATATCTCCACCTTTATCTTTTCAACATTATGCCAAGATGAAAAAAAAGTGATTATGTTACGATTAGGAAGAAATAAGAGAAACGATTAGAGTCCTTATCATTGTAACATGTCATGTAAATACTTTACGTCTTCATAGAACACATGTTTTTTTCTCATTTTATTGTCCTTTGAAGCTATTGTTGTTGTATTAATCCTTCCTTCACTTTTGGAATATGTTATATACCTTAATTAGATACATTTTACTATTTGAATAACAAAAACATCATTTTTGTTTTGTAATATCCATTTTACATGAATTGATCATTATACCTTTGTTTACTACTATCCACTGGTTTTTAAACTATAATATATTAGTACACATAACATATCGCAGGGGAAAAAAGTTCAAATGCATGTAAAATGAAAACATAAATATTCTACATGTAAATTTAGCACACTTAAAACAATCAAATCTAAACAAAAACAAAAATACTATGTTTTAATATTTCTTTAAATATACATTTCTATATTTTTTGTAACATAGTAAGAAAAAATGTTCCTTTCATACACAATTTCTATTAGTATTTCAACTCATACTTTGTGGGAATGAATGTTTTTATCTTTTTCTCTAGATGATATTTTTGTCGTCCATACCAAATCATTTTCTTTATTTATGTTTTTATTGTCCCATAATTATGGACAACACAATTGTTTCAAAGTTTATTTCTACTTTTCATGAAATCACACACTAAGAAGAATGTTGGGACCTTAGGTTTTGTTGGTTCATCCCACTTCTACTCGAATCGGTTGAATGAGTGATCAAGCTACATCTAGAAAAAAATATTTAAGTGATTAACCAGATATCTAGATTAGTTGGTTGAGTAGTTGACAATCCTGACAGTCAGAAAGTCGAAAAATAATCAAATCCAATTGGTTAGTGGATCAATCTACAGAGAAATAGACTATGAGTTAAATGCATGGACGATTGGGTTGAGAATCCCAGTTAAGACAACTAAAGAACATGGATTTGATTGATTCAAATCTAACCACTGACGAATGTATGTGGAAAAGATCTTCATGATTCCAAGGAAGTTGGTTAGATATTGAAGTTATAAATATCAGACCCAATTGGTCACTATTAACAAGTATAAGTGTACAATATTGTGAATTAAACATGTGTGAAGATGCTCAACATGCATTGTGATTTTCTACTAACAATGTGTTGATGTTCTTAAGTGTTGTAATGGTGTCTTTAGACACAACCAACTATTTATTTGAAGGTTATTTCTCTTTGACTATATGAATTTTTGTTTATTTGTTCCGTATTATGTTACATCCAATACCCAACATGGTAGTAGAGATGATGGTTTAGAACTCACATATTGTCCAGAAATCGTGCCGAATAAAATCTGTTGTGACTCTGGGTCGATTATTTGATGACTCTTATTTATTCAAGTAGATCAAACATGTATAAATATCAAATATCTCTTCGAATATTGATCCTATAGTTTTGAGTGGATCAAATTATATTGTGTTGACACCAAACATGGAAACCCTATTGAAATTAAAGGGCCATGGAAATCTATGAAGATTGTAATTCCAGATCCAGTAGATAATCAGGAAGAAATTTTTTTTGATGGGATGAAATATGAGGGCGTGGGGGTCATCATGACCTATATCTTATGGGAGATTCATTTTTACATTAGAGGAATCGATTTCCCTCATCAAGTTTGGAATAATACAGAGTCAATATTTTATAGAGTCGATGAAATATGGATAATGTAGTTGGAGAAAGAGTTGATCTCTATTGATCCTCATTATTTCAATAGAATTGAGGACTGTTTGGTGCATGTGAATGAAGTGCAGTTGAAACTGGGAGAACGTGCAAAGAATTACATAAACAAACATGGGAAAATCATTGAGCATGTCCTAATGAATATGAGAACACAATTCAACATGTCCATTTCATATTTCCACACTAACTGGTAGGAATGAAAGGAAGATGGTAAGGATAACACCTTTGATGTTTTTTGTGGCTTACTAATCACTAATCAGCCTGGATTTCTTGATGAAGGAAATATTGGTAGAAAACACCAATCTCACTTGGTAAAGAGAAAGGGAAAGTTGAATGACAAGGAAATAAGATGGTTTGATACCCCTATATAGAAACCAACATGCCACGACCATAATACTAAAGAGTATATAGATGCAACCCATAATAATTGAAAGAAAAAGACATATGAGTATTGCAGAAAGAATTAACATTTGGAGAAATTATATTACAAGAAGAGAGATGATATCGAGTTCGTTGATAATTTCACCTTCCAAGTCAGAACTTATCAAGCATTGGTATTTGATTCTAAACATGATGAATGGGTAATCGATTATGGGTGTACTCGTCATATGGATAAGGACACTTTCTTGTTCACATACTTAGATAAAGTTGTGGAGATAAATATATATATTTTTGATGAATTTTCTCTCAATATTGCTAGTTGTGGTGAAGTTCCCTGTCGACATGGGAAGATTGTCAACATATTTCATGTGTTGAACCTTAGTGTCAATTTATTGTTAGTCTCTCAATTAACATAGACAAGTAATATTGTGGATTTTTTTTCCATATCAGCTCCATGTATAATATTTGAATAAAGGTTGGTTGATTATCATTGGAGGGTTTCTCGACCTGAAGGATGTTTTGTATAATTTTTGTGACATGAATCGACCCAAAACTACCATGAAATGACTACTCTTGTTGCTAACACTAATGATTGAAGTTGAGTTTGGAATGAACCACTTGGATACCTAAATTTTTTAATTTTTCATTCCATGACCACATAGAAAATGGTTGTTGTTCTAACTAAACCCCCTTGCCCCCCCCCTGAAGAAGTTTGTAAAGGATTTGTGATGGGAAATCATCATTAGATAGCTTTTGATTATGGAAAATCCTCACAAGCAAAAAACCTCTTGTATTTTGTTCGTAATGATCTCTTCTACATCAATATACCTTCCTTAGTAGGTGAAATTTATATATTTACTTTCAATGACGATCTCTCTCATTTCACTTGTTTTTATTTTATGATAAACAAGAAGCTTGTCTTTGAAAAGTTCATAAAATTCAGGGCCTCTATTGAAAATCAATGTGGTCAACCCATTAAGTGCTTGATATCATAAATAGGTGGTGAGTGTGTGAGTTGACCTTTTGAATAATACCTGGTTCCTCATACCTCTTAGTAGAATGGATCTGTAGAATGAAAGAATTGTTGGATTACTGAGAGGGGGGGTGAATCAGTAATAGCGTAATTATAATCCTTTTTCTTCAAATAATCCAAGTTTTATATCAATGTAGAATTATTATCCAATAATGAGCAATAAGAAATGAACAATCACACACATACATAGTACACCATTGTTTTACGTGGAAACCAAAATCGAGATAAAACCACATAATGTATTTTCTTATATGTCTTGAAGAACTACATTCATTAGAAGCACCAACTTCCTTTTTTTTCTAGCTGCAACTGGAAGGATGCTCCAATCCCCTAGTTTCTAGGGATATATCTTGAGGGAAGCTCCAACTCCCCAATTCTATGGATACAACCAGAAGTAGGCTACAACCCTCTATGTTCTCCAGTTACAACCGGAAGGTAGCTACAACCACCTGTCCTTACCCCGTCCAACTGCCCTGAAGTAGAAGCAGAATTATGGAACCACTGTCACACTATCACTGTGAGATATACCATTTTAAACATGTACCAATAAAACTAAACTGTGCATCAACATGTACATCAACCTGTAATCAACCTGTACCATAAAAAAGTGCATCAACCATGCACCAACATGTACCAAACAATCTGTAACCAACCTATACCATAAACAAGTGCAAATAACCATGTTCCAAGTATGTACCAATCATGTGTCAACTACTCATCAACTATGACTCATAAATATGTACCAAAATCATCAACTGTACACCTCATGTATGTGCCAACTCATCAACTACTTGTCTCAACCATGTACCCAACTTGTACCTCAACCAAAATCCCTCATCAATTTCATCATCCAGATATGATTTATAACTCTGTAATAGACCTGGTGATCACATAACTGCAAACCTTCCTTAACTTTAAACAACAAGAGACTAGCATTTACACTTTTCTTTAGTCTCACATGACTAGTTTTCGATTAGTCAATGAGCCTAACTTGAAATAATTATATATTTGTACCTATAATGAATAAGTATCTCAAACTGATACACATTGTTCTTCAATTCATTTTATGCAATTACTCCAAGTGTCACTATTTTTAACATTTCAAAAAAGTAGTTATATAAAAAATGACATACCTTTCTGAATTTTGTCTTATTCTAGAGAGTGACCTTGTAGAGAATTCCCCACACAGAATATTTGTTGAATCAATTTGAAACTGTTATAAAGAATACTATAGACTACACTCTAACCAACACATTTGGTCTTACTGAATTTGGATCTATTATGAAGAAGTTATGACGTTTTTACCCGAAACACCTGTTTTTGACTAGTTTCAGGACTAGCCACAAACCCTATTTTCCACGGAGTGTAACTCAAAAAATACAACGACCCACAAAATGATTTTTAAAAAAAAGATACCTAGATATGTTTACGCAATGGCATAGAAATTTCACGGTCTGAATCATTCTAGAATAAATGTTATTGTGAAAATGGTGAGATGACCTGTAAATAACAGACCTTAGAAAGCATCATCAAAAGAATTTATCCTTCCTTGAATTCTGGCCTTCTTTTCTTCACCTTCCCTCATAAATTTGGCTTAGATATCCTTTGGTTACCTCCAAAACCTATAGGTATTCAATATGCTCAAGTGTGTCTAAAATGAGAGAGCCTTGCCTCTTATTTATACTCTCCAAGTAGCTTCCCTAAAAACATCTTCTAGGTCACTTTGCCCACTTTCCTTATTTTACGGTTAACCCACTTCTAATTTCTCCATTAAATTTATTATTTACATAATTTATTTTGTATTCACTTTGAATTATAGTACACTCATAAATTCACTTTATTATTTACCTTCTAAAATCTCTTAAACCACTTTGACTACTTTGACCTTTTGGGGCTTTTAGATGACATAAGAGGGTCCTCCAACTTCGTAAGGCCATAACTCTCAAACCGTGAGGAGTTATGTGAATTTCCACATACCACTAGAAATGGAATGACATTTACCATCCATATAGAGTATTATTTCCTGAAAATATGTCAAAACTCATACAATTATCCATCAAACAAACTTGGTTCCGTTACCCAAGCCTGGGTTCTCCAACTTCTCATGCCCATAACTCTCTAACTATGAGGAATTATGTGACATTCCAGATACCACCGGAAATGGAATGAAATGAACTATCCATCTAGGATAGTTTCAATTAAAAATTCACTAATCTTCATCTCATTATTCCATAAATAAGCATGGGTTCTCTAACCATACTTCTAGGATAACTCAATCCGCAAATCATATTCCCGTGATGGATTTTACCATAAGAGGACCACTTTGGAGTTCATCCATTTCTACTTATTATAAACCATGACAAGACAATAATGAGTGATCTTTACATCAAACAATATTGGGTCCATTACCCAAACTTTTTGCTACGAGGATTTCTTCAAGGGTTGACATCAATGACAACCAACCTTAATCAACAATATCCCCCTTTGGCATTGATGTCAACACTCTGATGAAATAATGAAATCATATCACTCACGCTCCCCCTGGAACCATGCCTATTTCCTCTAGATATGATAAATCTGCTCCCCCTAGAACCATGCCTCTGTCCTCTGCATCCGATAAATCTCTCCCCCTTTGTCATCAATGGCAAAGGCATCTTTCCATCTGGGGCTGCTCCCCCTGACTGAACTATCTTCTTATGGTTCTTCCTCATGTATATATAAGACATATAAGATAAGCATTCAAAAGAATTCAATTTGGAGTAGAAATAACTCCGAGCCTATGGCGAAGATACTCAAAGGCTTCCCATGGAAGTGGTTTTGTAAAGATGCCTGCCACTTGTTATTTTGTGCCCACATACTCAACTTTGATGTTCTTTTCTACAACCCGTTCTTGTAAAAAGTGATACTTGATTGGAATGTTCTTTGTCTTGGATTGCATCACTGGATTCTTTGAGATATTGATGGCACTTGTATTATCACAATAGATTGAAATGGGCTCATCATACTCAACATGTATATCTGTCAGAGTTTGTTTCATCCAAAGAACCTGTGTAAAACATGATGTTGCTGCAATGTACTTTACCTCGGCTCTAAATAAGGATATTGATGATTGTTTCTTGCTTAGACATGATACTAAACATTCACCCAAGTAGAATATTTCTCCACTAATGCTTCATCAGTCATCAATACAACCTGCCCAATATGCATATGTGTAGGCAATAAGTGATAGATCATTTCCTTTTGGATACCATAATGCAAACTCTTTTGTTCCTTTGAGATATCTGAAAATCCTACTCACTGCTAATAAATGTGATTCCTTTGGTGCTGCTTGAAATCGTGCCACCTGTCCAACTACCTGCATTACATATGGTATGGATGTTGTCACATATAGTAGGCTATCAATCATTGACCTATATCGCCTCTGATCTGTAGACTTCAAATCATCATATTTTCTCAACTTGCAACTAGTTTGCATGGGAGTGATAACTGGTTTGCAATCTTCTATACCGAACCTTTTTATCATTTCTCTAATATAATTGGTTTGAGAAATAAATCTTCCATACCGAACCTTTTTAGAATTTCTCTAATATAATTGGTTTGAGAAATAAAAATTCCTTTGTTTCTTTGGCGCATTTGAAGTCCCATAAAGAAGGATAGTTCTCCAATTAACGATATTTCAAATTCATTATGCATATCTTTTTCAAATTTCTAGCTTAACCTGTCATCATCATTACCAAAAATAATATCATCAATATAAACTTCAATTAATAAAATATTACCTTGACTTACCTTGATGTAGAGTTTGTTGTCTTCCATTCCTTTTATGAACCCTACCTGCTACAGATACTTATCCAGTCTACAGTACCATACTCTAGGATCCTGTTTTAGACCATACAAGGCCTTTTTTATTTTACACACATAATCTGTCTTTCCTGAAAACTGAAATCATTCTGGTTGTTCAATGTAGACTTCTTCTTCAAGTTCCCAATTTAGAAAAGCTGATTTTACATCCATTTGATACATTTTAATATTTTTGGAGCATGCATAAGATAAAAGCAAACAGATTGCTTCCATTCTGGTAACTGGGGAAAATGTCTCTTCCTTCAACCTGTGCATATCCTTTACATACCAATCTAGCTTTGTTCCTTGTAACTTGTCCATATTCATTCAATTTATTCCTGAAGACCCACTTTGTACCGATCACATTCTTATTCTTTGGTCTTAGAACCAGTTCCCAAGTGTCATTTTTCTCTATTTGATCCAATTCTTCATCCATGGCCTTATTTCAAGATTCATCCTTGCTCACTTCTTCAAAAAAGTTTGGTTCAATTGTAGATAAGAGTGCTAGGTGTGTTTGTTCTGGTGAACGAATTCTTCTTCTAGTCTCAACTCCTGCATCTTTGTTTCCGATAATCTGATCTGAAGGATGATTCTTCTGTACTCATTTACTGGGTTTATTTGGAGACACATGCTAAACTTTCTCTTCTTCTTCTGTCAGATTCTCTTCATCTTCCTCTTCTACTTCTTTTTTGTCTTCTACTTCTTCTTCTAAGGGCTATTTCATTGATTCATTTTCTTCCTTTGATTCTGGTCTGTTTGTTTCATCAATTGTTACATTGATCCTTCCCACAACTTTGTTCAATCTTATATTATAACACTTGTATTCTTTCCTTGTACTTGAGTAACCAACATGTACTCATTTTTCCACACGAGAATCAACCTTTCCCATTCTGCCATCTTCTCTTTTGATATAGAATTTTCTTCCAAAAACTGTGAAGTGCTTTACATTTGCTAGTCTTCCTTTCCATGGTTCATAAGGATTTTTGTCAGTGTTGTTTCTGAGAATTACTCTATTTTGAATGTGAAATGTTGTATGCACTACCTATGTCCAAACAATATCTATTAATTTTGAATCCATTAACATTGTTTGAGCCATTTCCTGTACTGTCATGTTCTTTCTTTCAACAACTCCATTCTGTTGAGGTGTCCTAGCAATGGAGAATTGTCTTTTTATTCCATGATTGCTACAGTAGTCCATAAATTCCTTCGGGGTGAACTCTCCTCCATTATCATATCTCAAGCATTTTATTTTTGAATACATTTCATTTTCAACCATTTCCTTGCAGATCTTGAAGTTTTCAAAATCTTCTGACTTATTCTTGAGAAAGAAAACTGCAGTCATTCTTGTATAATCATCAAATAATAACATGAAGTATTTCTCACCTACTAAGACCTTTGTTTTAGGTGGTCCAACTAGATCAATATGCACAATTTCTAGTGGTATTGTCATTGAATATTCCTTTGATTTAAACCTAGTCTTTGTTTGCTTTCCTTGTTGACAATGCTTGCATAAATTGTTGATTGGTTTAGTGATCTGGGGCATTTCTATGACTGATTCTCTTTCTTTGACTTTGATAAGGTTATCAAAATGTATGTGCCCCATTATTTTATTCCATAGCCAACTTTCATCTTCCTTTCCTAGATAACACTTTTCATTTCCAATTTCACTTAACACATATATGTTGCTTGAAGTTCTTGCAGCTGTAGAGACCGATTTCCCTGAACCTTCTTTTCTTGTCTCACACTTTTGTGAATCGAAAGTAAATCTATGACTTTGGTCACAAATTTGACTCACACTTAGAAGATTATGTTTCATCTATTCTACTAGTAGAACATTTTCTTCCTTTTCATTCTTGTTCCCAATTTAGACTGTGCCTTTCCAATAATTTTGGTTGAATCATCATTTCCGAAGGAGACTGATCCATTTCATTCCTTTCGTAATGTAATAATATCATCTCTATCACCTGCCATGTGTTTTGAACATCCACTGTCAACATACCAACCGTGTTTCTTCTGCTTAGCTGTTAGAGAAATTGTGCATTCTTCATTACTATACTGATCTTTCTTTCTTATCTATGTCGTTTTCTGAGGTTCCTGTCTGTGACTGTTGTTATTTTGTCGAGGTTATTTAGGAAGGACTATCATTTTGCAATCTTTGGCCACGTGTCTAAAATTTTTACATTTGTAACATTCCACTTTAGCGCTCAAAGATTCAAACATGTTGTAACTTCTTCTCTGTGTTTCACTAGGTCTTCTTGAATAACCCCTCTGTGTATGACTCTCAAAGTTTTTATTGTTCCTGTTAGCACTCTGTAAATTTCCTAGAGGTTGACAATAGAAGAAATCTACAAAGGTAACTTTATCCAACAACTTTTAAAGCTGGGATCTAGCCCTTCCAACTTCAGAGAGGGATCTCTCTATATGATTCAAATATGGTTCAAATTTTAAATATTAGGCTAGGTAAATAAATAAGTTTGTTTTGTTGTTGTAGTGCTTGTTGAGTTGGTTGAGACAGTCTACACATCCATTGGGCTATGGGGTCTGTTTCTTAAAAATGGAATCCAAACCATAAAATAAAAGAAAACCTTTCATAGGGAGAGATAATATAATCACTAGATTCTTCAATAGCATATATGATGGACAACAGAAAAGATGAGAAAGATAATTTTAGCAAAGAAGCAATTAAGAATTTTTTTATTGAAATAACCAGAAGAAAAACATGAAATTCTTTTGAGTCAGAAATAGGGTATTTGAGATAAATCATACCATGTTCATTACTTCTTAAGATTAGATTCAGAAAACAGTATGATAACAAAGTGAGAATAACATTCAACATAGATAGAACAACATCACCAACGAATACACGCAAGAATCCTGTAAAAGTGCCTCTTTGTATTAATGGAATATTTCTTCAAAAATATTACAATCTGACAGCTTCAGGGTGTGAAGATAAACAACCCCCAATACTTTGAAAGATGAAGTATTTATAACTCAAAATTACAAACGATCCTTTCATCAATCACTAGGACGTGCTAAATCTATTTTTAGCCTAACTAACTTAACAAATTTCATAAATCTAGGAACTGTTGGGTGATGTGTCACAACTGCGTGCCAATTTTTGGCTAAGTTGTTGGTGAGGTATCTGCATGACCTCATCTGACTGGACAAATGACTGGACTGGGACATCTCATCAGCTACTCAATCAGATCGTAGAGTTCTTCCCAACGAAGATGACTGGGTACGTTGACTTTGAGTAGCCTCCGATAAAATTCATCCATTTCTGTGTACTTGGTAAAGGTAGGTTTGGTGATGAATATGTATTGAATTTCATGCTGAATACTGATGTCATACTGGAGTGCATCAAGAAACGCCTTGCTAGTGATGTTGCCTTGAATTCCCAAAAACTTTGAACTGTCCTTAGCCACATTAGCCAGTCTCTTTTTGTAGTTAAGGAGTGTCATTATTTTGTCATTGATTACTTTCAGACCAGGAAGACCTTTCTTCTGTAGAGCCTCAATCTTACTAAAAAATATTTGTACCCCTTGGTCCATTGCCTGAACCTTTTCTTCCAACTAGATCACCTCTCTTGGTCAAAACTCTTTTGACCTCAAGGATGGTCTCTATCCTATCTTCAATTTTCATCTCTTCCAGTTCTTCCCTGGTCTTAGAATTGAGGAACTTGATGATTTCGTTGGCCTGTGTCAGCATCTCTCCCAATTCTGATATGATCTTTTCAATGGTCTTCTTGCTTCTCTGCACCAATTCATTCTGCTCAAACATGATTTGTATCATGGGCCATATCTCATTCATGGACTTAGTGATGTCTGTCCATACACTTTCTTTAACCTTGACCAAAGTTTTACCTACCACTGTTTGCTTTCGGAGCTGCTGCAACTCTTGTTTGAGCTGGTCGGACACCTTCTTTACCTTGGAGAGGCTGGTCTGAAAGGACGATTTGAGTTCCTGAAGGTCCTCAATCTCCTTTTTGAGCCTACTGATCTCTGTTTCCTGCAGGTTCATCTTTTCCATAGACTTAGCCAGGTCAGCTGTCTTCTCTAGGGATGTAAATGGAGTCGCGGATGGGACTTCTATCACTGATGTTGTGCTCACTCCCAAAATTGGAATGGCGCTCGATGGAATGACTTCCATTGGATTCAATTGTTCTTTCTCTTTTACCAGCTTCTCCATCTCCGCTTCCATTTCTTTAAGTTATACATTCTGCTCCATGAGAAGTTTGACCATTTCATCCTTTTCTCCTTCTTTCTTTGCTATCTCCTTCCCCTGTGAATCCTCTGTTGGTGGCAGTCTCAATTGTTTCCTTAAGGAGGCTATATCTGCATTTTTCTTTTTGATAATCTCTTTAGCTACTTTGACGTTCGATGGATCATACCCAATCTTAAGAACCAATTCCTCCAGAGTCTTGATCTTGTTGTCCTTGTCAAAGGATGATATCTTCTTTAACTTCAATTGTGTTTGAACATTGTTCAGGGACACTTGCAGTTTTGATGCAGTAGTGGAAGCATGCGCCAATGTGTAAAAAACCATCTCTCCTGTTTGCTTGTGCAGATCCATCTGATCGACCGGGTGCACATCCTTCGTCTGGAATTCAAAGGTGTCCCTTTTGTAATCAATGATCACCTTTGGATCTGGCACATTCACTTGGAGGAATTCCATATGCATTCTGACTTTCTCGGTGTCGAATGTCGATAGCAGCCTATGCTGCACGGTTGACGTCTGCTTCCAGAACTGGGCACAAGTGTTGCTGGTCAGGGTCTGGTTTCTTTTCTTGATCAGCTCATATTTTTCAAAGATACTCAGCTTCGGCCCTACCTTGCCTGGTTGGGTTGTCCACGGAGAATCTGTAGATTTCTTCGGCAATGTTGAGGTTATGACACGCTAAAGGCTTGTACCGAGGGGTGGTCTATCAACCTTGGTCACTGTAGTAGACGGGGTTTCTTTTTCTCTGGTCTGGCCAGGGATTGAAATATTCTTAGGTCTGTTGGTATGCAGCTGGAATTCTTCTGACGATACCTCAGTGACAGGTGGAGATAAATCTTTCCTAGGCCTTTTCTCTTTCAGGACCTGTGGCATGGTTGTTTGTGATACAGTGGTTGGGGGATCCTGCTCTTCTACTTCGACCAATGTGTTAGGCTCCCATACTATCTAGTTTGCAAATTTTTCAACTTCAGGTATAGATTCATAAAAATATAGGATGTTCTTGTTCTTCACCCTCATCTCGTAGATGATCCCACATGGATCGTAATTCCATGGGAAACTCATGATAAATTTCATTCCCTTCAGCAGCCTGTCTGCTTCTTCCCCAGTGCCACGATTGTTGCAGATGAAGGAGCCAATCAACCCTTTGATTCTGAGCTGTTTCTTTTTCTTCAGTGACACAAAATGGATATCATCGGAATTTATTATCTACCTTATATATTCCAAAGAAAAAATTTTGACAGGCAGGTACTTGGGCAGTTTATACAGTGTCAACTCACACCTGTATACTTTGATCTCAGTGTGATTTTGGTATAAATACCAATCACCTATCTTTGTGTGATCCTAGAGATGCAGGATCCTTTGAACTTCATCATTTATCCGAGGCTCAGGCCTGCCGCTAAGCATACTTACCACTGGGTGGTAGAATTGATCAATGAACTCCTTGAAACTGAACTCTGTGGAGTTGTTCTTGAGCAAAGAGGTCCACACTATCACTACCTAGGGTCTACCATCTCCATCCATCTTCTGCATGGAAAAAATGAATTTGTCCGCTTGGAAGAAGATGAACAAGTACACTAGTATGGATGAGTATCGGAACATGCCTTCCGTGGAGAAATTCACAAACTGTTCGTGAATATTGTTTGCCAAGAATGTGCTGAGGTCGAACTGGGTGGTGGGATTCTCATTGGTAGAGAAGATGGATAAAAATACCAGAATGGGTTCATTTACCCACTGATTTGAATAGTATCCTAACAACGCACAAAGGGATGAGATGATCTGGTTTCCTTTAGTCGAGAACATGGAAGAAGGATAAGGAAGGTTTGTGGAGGGGAATTGAGCAGATGGGGGGAGAAAAAGCTCGAATATTTGAGATATTTGGGGAAAGTTCATTTTCTGGTATAATTCTGTAAGAATTTCTAGGTTGAAGGGTGATGCAGAGTTGGCTTGGGGGATTTGCATCATTTCGTCAATGGATTCAGGTGTGATGAGAAAAAGAATCTCTCCATATTAGGAGACGACAACTCTTTGCTCGGGAATGTAGTGGGCTTGGCACTTGAGGGTGAATTCTAGAAAAGAGTGAATCTGAGGGAAGTGGTAAAGGGGTAAGTTGGACTCCTAAAGTCCGATTTCATCACTCTGGTCCAGGAAGACTTCCTTGAGCCAAGACTGTAGGTCTGCAAAATCAAAATTGCACTTTTTTTCTGTGATTAAACGATCTCTGTCGACCAGTGGAATCCTATCGAGGTTGACAGGGGGTGGGAGAAACAGATTCTCCTCTCCTTCTGCTTGTTTTGACTTTGGTGCCATTTCTGCAATAATACCTGTAAGACAAACAACGTTAGTGGGGGTGACTGACTATGTATGGGGGAAACTGAATGTAACGAAGGAGTAAACGGTGTAAAAAAATCTCTGATGTGATGAGTGGTAAATGGTGAAAATTGGGAAAATGAGGGTAGTTTTGAGTAAACGAGTGTCCGTTGGGTGTGGGAGACAGGTCAGCTGGATAACGGATAGGTTATCCAATAATAAATGGCCAACGGATCATTTGGGGTGTGAGATGGTAAGTGATGGTAATTGAGGGAATACAGACAGGTGACGTGGCGGGGATCGATTAGGATAAAATTCATGGTGATGGGGCTTGCCACGAGTGACTAAGGGGAAAGGACTGACAAAGGTTATGGGACGTGACCCTTTTCAAAAAGGTGGACAGTGAAGTCAAGAGGTGACAAAGGTATGTCAGACAACAGGTGGTGATGGGACTCAGGACCATTAAATTGATGCCATGTATAAAGAGGAGCCCTCTAGAGGGAAGATTCCATTTCGGACCCCCCCAGTTAAAAGCAGATCAGTCGAGGGGTTCCAAAAATCACTTTGAGTCGTTGATCTGAGCACTTTTTTCAAGACCACAGATCTTTGCACACTTTTTATCTCACATTAAGGACCCCCCCCATCTGTTAAAGGAAGAATGGATGGGGGGGTCCGGAATCCAATGTTGATCGTAGATTCACGCACTTGAACCTAAGCCATCCAGATGTGCGCAGATCTTTATTAGCAATTCCGGACCCCCCCCCCCTCTGTTAAAGATAGAACGGTCGGGGGGATCAGGAAATGAATGTTCACCATAGATCTGGGCACAACAATCAGGACCATTGATATGTGAACGATGCATAAGTGAGGGAGCATAAAACAGTGCCGGGAAAACTTAGGATAAATGCATTTTATGGGTTTTTCCAAGGTTTTTCATTTAGACACCACCATGGGGCTTGACCAACATCATTTTAAACATATGAAACATGGCGCAACATTTACACCCAGCTGGTTTATTGAAATAAAGCAACTAACCTACATTCTAGCCTAGCTTCCTATGACAATTAACCTAGATTAGACTGTTGGGTTAAGAACTTATTCTACCCTGGGGCTATCTGACCAAGATTAGATAGTATGGCCAAATTTATTCACTAATCTAACCTAAATATTTTGGCTAAGATTAAACTGTTTAGCCAAAATCATTCACTAACCCTATAAACATCAAATTGAAAAGAACTTGGCCATGCTTGAAAGGTATCAACCAAGTTACCATTATTGCATGGGGCTTTATTGAAATTCTTTTATGCCCTCTTTTCTTTTTCTTTCTTTTCTTTCTTTTCTTTTTCTTCTTTTTTCTTTTCTTTTCAGATTATTTTCAGAATGAAAAATCATTTGTTAACAAAAACGCTAGAGATAGATAATATTCCGGTCATCATTTGATCCTATAACTTATAGGGTGATAACAATGGCTCCACCTGGGGATGGTACTTCCCTGTGAAGTGCCAAGAATCCTGCTTCCTGAAGTTCTGAAAATTTCTGCCTAGTCACCTTTGTTGATTGGTTGGTTTTATTCTCAAAAATGGGAGAACAGTGGTCAACAGCTTAGGGTCTTCTCTTCGGGCTTCAACCGACCGACTAAAGTTATTCACTCAGAAAATGAAGGCAAAAAATAAAGGTGATATGTACAATGGAGAGTGTAACCATCGAGTCTCTATTGAGGTGGTACATAATGTTTCAGCATTCTACCATTCATAGGTCCTCCTGGCAGATCTGTCCCATCAACGTTGTTTAGCAAGAAAGTGTTATTTCCTCTGAATGCTTGAATCATGAATGGTCCCTTCCACAGACTATCGAATTTTCCATGCTTTCCCTTGTCTTCATTTCTGGTGTCCCATCTCAGCACCAAATCTCCTATCTCAAAATAATCTTCCTTGGTTCTTTTGTCAAAAATCTTCTTGATGCCTTCCTGGACTACCGGAGTCTTGTTGAATACTTCTTCTCTAGACTACTGCAAATGAATCATCTGATTGATCCTTCTTTGTGAGTCATTTGGCTCGGCTTGTGTGTCTTGAAGAAATTTCATGACAGTAACTCCTAAGGAAGTGGGAAAAACTGCTTCTGTGTTATAGACCAGCTGATATGGTGACATACCGATTGACCTTTTGGTGGTCAGTCTGTTAGCCCATAATGTGAACACCAACTTGTTATGCCACGACTTCTTGTTTTCCTGCAACGTCTTTTTGATGATGTTTACCAAGGTTTTGTTTGAAGATTCTACCAACCCATTCCCCTGAGGGTAGTAGGCTATGGAATGCCCCAAACCAATGAGATACTAGTTGCAGAAATCAATGAGTTTCTTCGATTGAAAAGCAGCTGCATTGTCAGTTATAATCTTTCTAGGACATCCAAAGTGAGATAAGATATTATTTTCAAGGAATTTAATAATGACCGAGTCAATGGCTTACCTTCTTGGTACTGCTTCGATCCATTTTGTGAAATAATATGTGGCAGTGGGAATCCACCTGTGCTAGCTTGAAGAAGGGCGGTGTATTTCTCCAATGAAGTCCAATCCCCATTGCTGGAAAGGGGCTTCAACTGAGACCGGTTTCAAGGGTAGAGGGAAGAGTTTCCTTTTTCCTTAAAACATATGACATTGATGACATGAAGTCACTTTATGATGTACATTAGCGAAAAGGGTGGGCCAATAGAATCCAGCTCTTAGTATTTTGTTGGTTGTGACCTTCCAGTTTAGATGGCCACCACATTCTCCTGCATGAAATTCTTGTAACACTTTGTCAGCTTCATATTTCAATAAACAGTTAATAGAATACCTCTAGGGTCTTTCCAATACAGATTGCCTTCTAGAATACAAAATTTTAATACTTTCAACTTCAAAAATCTAGCTTTAGTATTAGTCAAACCAGGGGGAGCTTGTAAATTTTGCAAAACAAATATGAGGTTTGCGTACCATGGAGAGTTGAGAAATACCTCTCTCACACTTGGAGTCACCATCTTGCCCTGTTCATCTACTGCAGCTAAGAAATTAATGTCAAGAGCATGGAAATTTGATTCAGCCATTAATTTTGCTAAGCCTTGACCTTTAATTAGTTTCGTAGGCTTAATCTCCATGTCGTATTCTAAAATGTTAGCAATCCATTTTCCTCTTCTTCCGTCCGGATTGTCTTGGGTCAAAATATCTTTTACTACTGCATTTGGAACGTATGCAATGGTGTGAGAATGGATAATGTAGACTCTAAAATTATTTATGGCTTTTACCAAGGCAAAAGCTTGTTTCTCCATTATCTTGTAATTCAGAGTAACATATCTTAACGCTTTACTGAAGAAGACTATAGGTTGTTCATACCCTTCACTATTCTTCTGTAGTAATACTGCTACAATGGTATGTTCAGAGGAAAAAAAAAAAGATTAAAATCTTTGGTGAAGTCAGGACTGATTAAGACGGGGGCCTGTGTAAGTGCTTGTTTGACTTGTTCAAAAAACTGTCTAGATTCGATGTCCCATTTTATTTTTACATCCTTTTTTAACATGTTTGTAATGTTTCGGAGGAGTTCAGCCAGGTTGGGTATGAATCTGTGTAGAAAGTTTATTTTTCCGATAAAAGACTGTAATTCTTTGATGTTTCTTGGATGTTCTAGTTTCTGTATGACTTCGATTCTGATGGGGTCTATTTTGATTCCATCTTTAGAGATTATATGCCCTAGTAGTTTGCCTTCCTCTAATTTGAAAAGGCTCTTTTTATGATTTAAAGAGATCCCAAATCTCCTGCATTTCTCAAAAACTCATTTGAGATGCCTGATGTGCTCGTCGTTAGATTGAGAAAACACAGTCACATCGTCCAAATAGATGACGATAAATTTGCCTAACTCTTCCACAAAGGCAATGTCCATTGCTCTTTGGAAAGTAGCTCCTGCATTCATCAGGACAAAGGGAATTTTCACATACATGAAAGTACCCCATGGTGTGGTGAAAGCGGTTTTGTCTTGGTCATCTGGGTGAACGAGGACCTGATTATAACCTGAGAACCCATCTAGCAAAGAGATTCTACTAGATGTGACTACCCTTTGTAAAATATGATCCATTTTCGGCAAGGGGTAATTATCTTTCAGGGAGACCTTATTCAGATTTCGAAAATCAATACAGAGCCTGATTTCTCCAGATTTCTTATGTGTTGGAACCAAATTTGAGACCCATTTGGCAAATCGTAGTGGGACAATGATTTTGGCATCGTACATATTTTTAATTTCCTTTTCTATCAGAGGTAGTAACTTGGGATTTATTCTCCCAAGTTTCTGTCCGAACGGTTTTTGATCTTCCTTTATTGGAATCCTATGTTGTATGATGTTGGTATCATAGGCTTTCAAATCCTCATAACCCCAGGCAAAGACATCTGAATATTCTTTGAATAGCTCAATGTATTTGAGCTTTTTCTCTGGGGGTAAAGATTTGGACAATTTGACCATCCTGGGTTTCTCTTCAGTTCCTATATTACAATCTTCTACTTCTTGTCCACTGGCTTCAATCTTCGATTTTTTGGCTACATCGTTAAAGTCAAACAAGTCCTCCAAAGGAACTAATCCCATAGGCAAAACGTTACTTTTCAAATGCAAAAAGTCATTTTCCATCTCATCATCTCCTAACACTCCTGAATCTACACTATTTCCACTATCATTTTTGGAACGTAATCTATTTACATTTTCATCTTCGTTATCTAAATCTATATGTGTACATTCAAAATCATTTTTACACTGCAAAAAGTCCTCAATCTGATCATCAGTACCAAAAACTTGCCAATACCTGATGTTGTCGGGAACAGTAGGTCTGCACTTCACTTCTATTGTGTATGGGTGAGTCGAGCGGAAAGGAATTTTACATGTGGCTGCTGATGTGGCCAATCCGTCTGCCAAAATATTCTATCCCTGAGGCATTACCTGCAAGTAACTTCAGTGAAACATCTCAGGGCATCAAGAATTACATTTCTATAAGCTCTAAGATGTGGGTGTTTCACAGCATACTCACCTTTGATCTTCTTGATTATCAACTCAGAATCACCTCTTACCATAATCTACTTAGCACCAACCTTTTTCAAAAGTTTTAGGCCGAGCATCAAAGCTTCATACTCGGCGAGATTGTTAGTGCACTGGAAATTCAATTTGTACGAATGGTTTTCTGAGTACCTGGATCTGTGATTGTGTAGCCAAACACCTGCTCCAGCTCCTTATTTGCTCACTGCTCCATCAAAATCCATGCTCCAAAAGTCTGCTGGTAATTCTTCAGTTATCACATTTTTCTGTCTGTCTACCTCGATGATTTCTTAACCTTTGTCCGGACCAGATGTGTCCTCCTCCAGTTGAGTGATTTGCTCACCCATGTCACCATCGTTATATAGGATAAAAGCATCCAGGTTAGAATGTGCAAAGTAAAGAGGATAATTGTGTGGCTTTTCTTGGCTACTGACCATGTACTTCATCAATTTTTCTCTGTATAGCCTTCTTTGTTGCCCGAAAACTAGGATAGTGGCATAGGACATATCTAGATGCAGGGTACCTTTCAACTTAAATCCCCAGGACCAGGATAGCAACATTCCATACTTTGGGGGGATGTTTGCAACTACCACATCCATGACCATGCTCTTTGCAGGGATCTGGACCAGGGTGATACATAAATCCTTGATCAAACCAATACATCTAAGTTTATTGGAATCAAATGAATGTAGATCTTTATAAGGTCTGGTGACCTCCAGTCCCAATTTCTCCATCACTTCTTTCGACATTAGATTATGAGAAGCACCCGAATCTAGAATAGCATTATGCAGGATCAAGTCATGTATATTCATACTGATGTAAAAAGGAGCTACGTCCCCATTATCGGTTTGGCCATCCACTTCAGGTCCGAACAGAAGTTCAGTTTGATCATCTGTAAGGTTCACAGTGTTTGAATGATTCGCCGATCCAATGGTTAAGGCCTTTGTGCCTATGTCAAGTTCAATGGTCAGTGCTTTAATCACCTATGAATGATAAATGTCTTTGTTCATCAACTCGGAAAGTGGGATGGGAATCTTTACTTTGGCCAATTCCCCCTTAAGGCTGAAAGGTGTAGGAGCTCTGTCGTGGCTTGTTAATTCTGGTTTGTCCACCACACTCTTATGGAAAGAAGTACTTGGTGAATCAGTAGGTGAAACCTCAGGCTGTGAAGGTATTTTTAGAATAGTAAGGTTTCTCTTTGCCAGAACTTCGGCAGTGCTCTTCTCAGGAATCTTCTCAACAGATGGTTTAGAGGCCTTTTTGGTTTCGACTACCTTCTTCGTTTCAATCACCTTTTTTGGGGAACTCCCTTCTGTCTTTTTACTTCGCAGATTGTACTGCCGGTGTACCTCCAAAATGGCATTTTCGAATGCCTGTTGTTTGGCATATTCAGCTTCTTCACTTACTTTTGTTTGATTGAGAAGAAAAAGTTCTTGCTCCTCTTGGGTAAGGAAAATAGCTTCGTTATCATGAATGCCCATGAGATTTATCTGAGTATCCTATAGGTCCTCGATCACTTCCTCTCCTTCATCAGCATAATTCTTTTGTAGTAGGGGTCTAATCTGTTGATCTGGACCTCTCTGCTCTCTTTGATCCCTAGGATATCTCTGTCTGATTTGAGGAGGGTTTCTCCTGAAGTTAGGATTCTGCACTTGAGGGGCCGGTGGGTTTCTTTTTGATACTGTAATTCTTTCCATCATTCTTTCCATTGCTCTAGCCAAGGAATCCAATTTGGAATCAGAGGTTGATGTGGAAGGTTCCTCTTTAATAGTGACTCTCCTCTCTGACCTCTGTCATGCCCTTTTTGCCAACAAATTAGCCTCCACACTTATTGCGCTTTTCTGCATGTCTACCAGGGTGGTAGAATTTCTTTCCCTTAGTTGGTATGACATATCAGCATCAAAACCGTCAGAGAATTTTATCAATGCTAGGCCCTGTGGAGGTTTGATTTCGGCTAGAATTGCATTGTACATGTTATTGAAACGGGTGCAGTAATCTTGTACCATCTCACCTTGATTTCTTCTTATATTCTTGTATTCTGACAATATTTGGAGAGGGTGTTTATTTACCTCCCATCTGTCGAGAAAACTCCTTTGAAATGCGATAAGGTCAAGAACTGAGGTGGCAGGTAAAGATTTGTACCATTTCTTAATGTCACCTGTCAAGCTTTGGGCAAACAATCTCATTTGAATGTCAGCCTCATCGACTTCTTGCAGGTCAAAATAATCATTCATTTTATCAACATGTTGCTGGGCGTTCAAGGGTCCTATTCCATCAAACTGTGGGAGTCTAGTTTAATAATCTTGAGGCATAGCATGAAGATGTGCGACCAACACCAAGGGAGCGTATCTGGCTGCCATGATAGGTGGAGTGGGTGGAACAACCAACTGGATAATAAGCGAGGTAGCGACCGAAGACGAGGACGAGGAGGGACTGGATAGCACTGAGGTAGTGGTTTGCGGTTTAGCAGTGGGAGATAGTAATTCAGGGGTTTGGGGATGCAAAACGGTTGGATCGAAAAGGATTTCAGTGACAAAACTACTGGATTTTGACCTAGACAGGTTTTGTTCTGAAAGGGTGTCAAAGTCAGGGTTTTGGGAAGGAACAAGCTCTCCTGAAAAAGAAAGGGATTTATGAAAGGGTGTGTGCCTTACTGAACCTTCAACAATGGTCTTTTTCCTAAGCAACCGCTCTGGATTATCTGTTACTATCGCAGGTTTTGGGTCTAGATGAGATCGAGTGTAAACTTTCTTGGGAGGCAGATTTATTTTTAATTTTTTATATATGATTTTTATTTTTATGAATTTGGCAACAATATGTACAAGGTTTAATCAACCTCTAAACATTATTTTCTTCTCAAATTTGCAATATTTTAGAAAAAACTTTTCTTCTAGGGAAAAGAAAAAGTGAAGTTATGAATTTTAGTTATGTTCTGTTCCCCAGTATGGTCGCCACTATGTTAGCACTCTGTAAATTTCCTAGAGGTTGACGACAGAAGAAATCTACAAAGGTAACTTTATCCAACCACTTTTAAAGCTGGGATCTATCCCTTTCAACTTCAGAGAGGGATCTCTCTATATGATTCAAATATGCTTTGAATTTTAAATATTAGGCTAGGTAAATAAATAAGTCTGTTTTGTTGTCATAGTGATTGTTGAGTTGGTTGAGACAGTATACACATCCATTGGGCTATGGGGTCTAAGTCTTAAAAATGGAATCCAAACCAGAAAAGAAAAGAAAACCTTTCACAGGGCGAGATAATATAATCACTGGATTCTTCAATAGCATATATGATGGATAGCAGAAAAGACGAGAAAGATAATTTCAGCAAAGAAGCAGTTAAGAACTTCTTTATTGAAATAACCAGAAGAAAAACATGAAAATCTTTTGAGTCAGAAACAAGGTATCCGAGATAAATCCTGCCACGTTCATTACTTCTTAATATTAGATTTAGAAAATAGTATGATAACAAAGTGAGAATAACATTCAACTTTGATAGAACAACATCACCAGCGAATACATGCAAGAATCCTATAAAAGTGCCTCTTTGTATTAATGGAAGATTTCTTCAAAAATGTTACAGTCTGACAACTTCAGGGTGTGAATATCAACAACCCCCAATACTTCAAAAGATGAAATATTTATAACTCAAAATTACAAACGATCCTATCATCAATGACCAGGACATGCTAAATCTATTTTTAGCCTAACTAACTTAACAAATTTCATAAATCTAGGAACTGTTGGGTGATGTGTCACAAATGCATGCTAATTTTTGGGTGAGTCGTTGGTGACGTATCTGCACGACCTCATCTGACTGGACAAATGACTGGACCGGGATAGGTCATCAGCTAGTTGATCATATCGTAGAGTTCGTCCCAACGAAGATGACTGGGTACGTTGACTTTGAGTAGCCTCCGATAAACTTCATCCATTTTTGTGTACTTGGAAAAGGTAGGTTTGGTGATGAAGATCTATCGAATTTCATGTTGAAAACTGATGTCATACTAGAGCGCATCAAGAAACGCATTTCCAGTGATGCTGCCTTGAATTCCCGAAAACTTTGAACTGTCCTTAGCCACATCAGCCAGTCTCTTTTTGTATTTAGGGAGTGTCATCAGTTTGTCGCTGATTACTTTCAGACCAGGAAGACCTTTCTTCTGCAGAGCCTCAATCTTACTAAAAAATCTTTGTACCCCTTGGTCCATTTCCTGAACCTTTTCTTCTAGCTAGAGCATTAATCCTCTCTTGGTCAAAACGCTTTTGACCTCAAGGATGGTCTATGTTCTGTATTCAATTTTCAGCTCTTCCAGTTCTTCCCTGGTCTTAGAATTGAGTAACTTGATGATTTCGCTAGCCTGTGTTGGCATCTCTCCCAATTCTGATCTGATCTTTTCAATGGCCTTATTGCTTCTCTACACCAATTCATTCTGCTCAAACATGATCTGTATCATGGGCCATATCTTGTTCATGGACTTAGTGATGTCTATCCATACACTTTCTTTAACCTCGACCAAAGTTTTACCTGCCACTATTTTCTTCCGGAGCTGCTGCAACTCTTGTTTGAGCTGGTCGGACACCTGCTTTTCCTTGGAGAGGCTAGTCTGAAAGGATGATTTGAGTTCCTGAAGGTTCTCAATCTCCTTTTTGAGCCTACTTATCTCTATTTCCTGCAGGTTCATCTTTTCCATAGACTTAGCTAGGTCGACTGTCTTCTCCATGGATGTCAATGGAGTCGCAGATGGGACTTCTGTCACTGATGCTGTGCTCACTCCCGAAATTGGAATGGTGCTCGATGGAATAACTTCCATTGGCTTCAGTTGTTCTTTCTCTTTTACCAGCTTCTCCATCTCAGCTTCCGTTTCTTTAAGTTGTACATTCTACTCCATTAGAAGTTTGAGCATTTCATCCTTTTCTCCTTCTTTCTTTGCTATCTCCTTCGCCTGTGAATCCTCTGTTGGTGGTAGTTTCAATTGTTTCCTTAAGGAGGCCATATCTGCATTTTTCTTTTTGATCGTTTCTTCAGCTGGTTTGACATTCGATGGATCATACCCAATCTTAAGAACCAATTCGTCCAGAGCCTTGAACCTGTTGTCCTTGGCAAAGGATGATATCTTCTCTAACTTAAATTGTGTTTGAACATTGTTCAGGGACACTTGCAGTTTGGATGCATTAGTGGAAGCATGCGCTAGTGATGTAGGAGCATCCCTCCACATCAGCCAGCTAGCCAACCAACCACGTCAGCGCGCATGCATTCAAGGATGAAATGGAGGCGCAACCTCATTTAAATTTGAAATAAATGTAATTAAATGTGTTTAGGATGGTGAGCCATAGAAGTCGTGCCTTTGTGCAAGCGTTAGGTAGATCGGATTTAATGCAGATCGACTGAGATCTAGATCCATACGCTGGACTACACAACCAATTTATTGTAATTTATTAGGGTAGGTGAACCTAGAGGGAAGCACTCGATTGAGTCCCTCAGGTAAAAGATATTTTGAGATCTCATTTTGAGTAAGTCAAGGTATAATAGAGAAGAGCCAAAGAGAGCTCAGGACAACACCTTTGTAAATACAGGCATTTGCCATTTTAATATAATCAGAAGCAGTTTTTCCTGCATATGTTCTGTCTTATATGCATGTCTGTGGGTGTTCATTATATGCTGTATTTGCGTGTTGTTATCATGCCATTATAGAGAGTTTGTTTGATTTCAGCGTTGAAGGTCTTCGAGGTTTCGTGCCAAGAGGGCATGACAAAGTGTTGCAGACTCTGAATACCAGTGCACAGAGGATGCACCTCTGAACTCTGTGGAGTCAGGCAAAGACGTGCTAAGGCACAGGAACTGAGATCAATAACTTAGGAGGAGTAAGACCTCTGAGGTTACTGAACACCTCAGGAGGCAAGGCTGTGTTGCTGAAATACAGTTGCAGACAAAACTTTGTTATAAGTTCTGTGGAGCTCTGCCAGGTGGGCATTGAATGCAAGCACAAGGTGCTGGAGGAAGAACTCTACTGAGAGTTTGAAGGAGAAGCAGAATCATTGAGGATTCTGGAAGGCTCTGCCAGGTGGGCATTGAGCAGGTGCGTAGGCACGTAGAGAGAAGGAAACCCTGCTAGGAGGCATCAAGTCAGTGTGCAGGAAGGTACAGGAAAGAAGAGAACTCTTTGAGTTCTGTAAATCAAAGGAAGAGTCCATTTGAGGATCTTCACTGGGTCGCTGAACACCCAAAAAGACTCAGCAATTTATTCGCTGGAGAAGAGGAGAGTGAGGAAGGCATTTTATTCTGCATCTATGAAAGAAGGAATGGAAAACAAAATCCCTTAGGGGTCTGAGTGGTTGCAGAAGCTCAGAAGAGATAGTACCAGCATGTGCAAGAGAAGACTCTGCAAGGAGTGTAAGAGTCAGAGAATCCTTCGAAGAATCGGTAATAGAAGCTCAGGAGGGGCACCGTTATCATATGCACGGCAAAGCTCAAGGTAAAAGGAGTTCACAGAGGAGGAAAGAAGCAAAGGTTGAGGCCTTTGGGAGACTTGGAATTATTCCAAGCATCGAAAGAACGTGCAGAAGCTCAGGAGGGAGCACAAAAACCGTCGGATCGGTGAAGGAAGGAGATCTGGACCGTTGAGGAGTTTACATCCAGAAGGAGCTCAGGGGGAACCTACAATAGGAGGAGACCGATAGCTGTCGGATCTCACTCGGAAATCCCATAAGTCGTTGGATCGAGAGGATTTGCGCAGAGTTTAAGCCTCTGAAGGAGCGCAGGGAAGGAGAACAGATCTAGGCCGTCAGATCTGGAGCAGAAATCCAGCCAGCCGTCAGATCGGGTAGAAGCTGCACGAGGATTAGCCATCAGGATATTAGCCATCGGGAATTCAGGATTCTTGAGGTCGTGAGAATCAGGACATCAAAGGTCTCGAAATAGAGAGTGGATCTCAACCGTCCATCTTGCAGAGGACACGTGGTGACAATCGGAGCCATCAGGAGGAAATCCCGAAAAGGCATTGGCACTCGGGATATCGGGGATATCAAGGACATGAGGAGAGTCCCTCGACACCAGAACCCCCGAATTAGCTAGACTTGATCAGGACCATTCGTTTGGGAGTGGACGCGTGTCACGAGATTACCCACATCGGGGACTCAGGCACGGGAGGTTGGAAGAGGAAGTCATTCGACTTCACGAGTGGCGAAAAGGTGAGAGCTTTGTGTTGTGGGGCCTAGCTAACACTATATCGAGATATCGGACAATGAGAATAGTGTGGGGCCACAGGAGTTGGCAAGTGGACAGATGGCACATCGTATGTCGGAAGTTCGTAAGTGGAAGAGCTAAGAATTTGGTGTCAAGAGTCATGAAGGCGCGAAGACACGAAGCAGTGAAGTGGCGAAAGGACTAGGAGCCGTCCATCTGAGGAGGACAGGTGGCAGAGATTGAGAGATCTCGCGAACTCGGGAGTTCGCAGGGTGAGAGCCCAAGCATCGAGTACTCAAAGTCACGAAGACATGAGGAGTGAGAAGGAGATTAGCTGTTGGATCTGAATCGTAGGAGAACCGTCGAATCTACACGTAGGATTGTGTATCGGGGTCTTGTGAGAAAAGACTCAAGGATTTGGCCATGGGGATCGTGATATTGCAAGAAGCGATATCCCGACCATTGGAGGACAGTGTGGGCCATAGCGGAGTCGGTGAGTGGAGGAGAGATGGCATAAGTCATCAGGATCTCGCCATGAGAAGTCCCAAATTATCGACATTAGGATTCATGATCTCACGAAGTCTGAAGTCCCATAATATAAGAGACCGTCGAAAAGTCAACTCACGTGCGCATCAGCATTTCGGTGCATCGGGTATCGAGAGCTAAAAAATCGAGTGCTTGATATAGCGAGTTGTGAAGTCGTGATAGGATAAGTAGCGATAGGAGAAGGGTGAAGTCAGCATTGATTCATGTCGACGCTCAAGGACTCAAAAGATTCACGCTCGACCACTAGCCATTGAACTCGCGAAGTCGCGAGATCCGATCCTCCGAGTGTAGAGGGAGGATCGCACGGAGATAATCTGTGGGTGAAGATTTCCCAACAGGGAAATAGAAGAACCTTGGCATTCTTTGGGGCCAATAAAAGAGAAGATCCTTGTGAGAGCGGGAGGTGCATGCAGAGACCCTATGGGGTATGCGCGTTGGCACCTTACTACGTCAGGTGGTATCAAAGCTTAAATCTTTCTTGTATATTTAAGACAGGAAGAGGCAGGAAGAAGCTCAGAAAGCACTCTGATACACGTCAAGTGGTATCAGAGTGGGAATCTATTTGTATATTGCGGACATATGAGCAGGAAGAAGACAGAGCGCTGGAGGACTCTATGTTGACTGTTTGCAGGAGGACAACAGTCGAGAATGCAGTCATTGGGACTATAGGATGAAGCTGAGCACTCAGGATTTCAGGAGTGACAGTAGCAGGTTTTCCAAGAGAGCAGACAGAGATAGCACCATGGTTACTGAAGGCCATAGGTCTACTGAACGGAAGAAGCCAGAGATAATGAGCCCAGTTGAAAGATTGAAAGAGCTTGTTGATATCAGGGCAAAAATAGAGGAGCTAGAACTGCGGCTGCTGCAGGATAAGAAATCCAAGCAGAGATGGGTTTATGAATGGCCCATGAGGAAGACAAAATCAAAGTGGCCAGTCAAGGAGCTGATGGTCATACGAAAACGTAGGCCGTTAAAGGAATGGTTGAGGTATGCTGAAAACCTCAAGGCCATAGAGGAAAAGATGATTGATCACTGTGAGCCAGAGACTGGGAGAGGTCTCGATGATGAAGAATTTGAATTGGGATCGACTGAGGATCTCAAGCACTGCCAGGAGGGCAGAGAAGTGGAAATTCCAGTTTGCCGGGAGGGCAACGAACTAAGGTCGCTGTAGGATCTCACGGACTGTCAGGAGGGCAGTCGAGGAATTTCAATTTGCCAAGAGGGAAATGATGAGAGATCGCTGAGGGATCTCGAAGAATACCAAGAGGGCAATGGAAGCATCTTAGACTACTAGGTGGGCAGAGATGAACATTTGAGACTATATGAAAGTCTCATGGACTCAGAGGAGAGTTCAATTCAGTAAGGAGTGTTGATGAAGATGGGGTCGGTTGATCTCATAGTCTACCAGGAGGGCAGCAGAGACATCCCATATTGCCAACTGGGCAGGGATGAGCAGATGAGACTATCTGTGGGTCTCATAAACTCGAAAGTGAGTTGGAATCAGCCAGGGGAGCTGACAGGACAGGTGTACTTGGATCAGCAGGTGCAGCTGACAGCAGAAGATATGAGGAGTTGAATGATGATTGGGGGGATACAAGTATTCCTACCATCTACCCAGGAGGAGGCAGAAAATTTTGTTGCAGATGATATAACAACAGCAGGGGAACAATCAGCTATGACTGTCAAAAGGAAATTGGAGCAGGTGTTTGAGTTTGCCCAAGCACAAGCAGAAGCGGGTGAGGAGAATGAGCATTCTGAGGAATGGCTCAATGACTTCATCCAAAAATCTGAAGAAGTTGTAGCACTGAAGCTAACAGTAGAAGATAAAGTTATCACTCCATGGGAGATGGAGCTAGAAATGCTAGAGGATTGGTTGAACAATCTAGGGCCAACAAGAGAACTGAAAAAAGTGGAACTGTCAAGGAAGGTGACTGAATAGCAAGTCAGTCAAAGGGAGACTGCAGAGCTGAGGTCTGTAGCAGAGTGGCAACTTGAGGCCACAGATGAAGATGAAGAAGGAAGCATGGGAGATCATGGTGATCTACCCAATTGCAAAAAAAATTTGCAGCTGAGGAGACTGCAACAATAGGACCAGCCACTGGAGTAGCTGGATGAAGTGATAGAGGAGATCAGAAGGCTGATGGTAGAGTCAGCAGAAACTTCCAGCAAGGAGAGGTTGAGCAGAAGGAGAGCAGCAATAGCAGTGCAGAAGCAGCAGCAGCAGCAGCAAGAAAATGGAGCAGATCGAAAGCTCCATATATTTGTTTGGGATCCAGGAGGATTTCCAACATCTTAGAGGGGAAGCGCATGAGCGGGAGCTCATGATTTTGCAGTTGAGGAGTTTGATGTAGGAGCATCCCTCCACATCAACCAGCTAGCCAGCCAACCATGTCAACGCGCATGCATTCAAGGATGAAAGGGAGGCGTAGCCTCATTTAAATTTGAAATCAATGTAATTAAATGTGTTTAGGCTGGTGAGCCATAGAAGTCGTGCCTTTGTGCATGGGTTAGGTAGATCGGCTTTAATGCAGACCGGCTGAGATCTAGATCCATACGTTGGACTAGATAGCCAATTTATTGTAATTTATTAGAGTAGGTGAACCTGGAGGGAAGCTCTCGATTGAGCCCCTCAGGTAAAATAGATTTTAAGATCTCATTTTGAGTAAGTCAAGGTAGAATAGAGAAGAGCCAGAGAGAGCTCAGGAGAACACTTTTGTAAATACAGGCATTTTCCATTTTAATATAATCAGAAGTTGTTTTTCCTGCATATGTTCTGTCTTATATGCATGTCTATGGATGTTCATTATATGTTGTATTTGCGTGTTGTTATCATGCCATTACAGGGAGTTTGTTTGATTTCGGGGTTGAAGGTCTTTGAGGTTCCGTGCCAGGAGGGTGTGACAGAGTGCTGCGGACTTAGAATAACAATGCATAGAGGATGCACTTCTGAACTTTGCGAAGTCAGGCAAAGATATGCTGAGGCACAGGAACTGAGATCAACAGCTCCAGAGGAGGAAGACCTCTAAGGTTACTGAACACCACAGGAGGCAAGGCTATGTCGCTGAAACACAATTGCAGACAAAAATTTGTTGTAAGTTCTGTGGAGCTCTGCCAGGTGGGCATTGAGCCCAAGAATGAGGTGCTGGAGGAAGAACTCTACTGAGAGTTTGAAGGAGAAGTAGAATCGTTGAGGATTCTGGAAGGCTCTGCCAGGTGGGCATTGAGCAGGTGTGTAGGCACGTAGAGAGAAGGAAACCCTGCCAGGAGGCACCGAGTCAGTGTGCAGGCAGGTATAGGAAAGAAGAGAACTCTTTGAGTTCTGTAAATCAAAGGAAGAGTCCATTTGAGGATCTTCACTGGGTCACTGAACACCCAGAAAGACTCAACAATTTAGTCGCTGGAGAAGAGGAGAGCCAGGAAGGCATTTTACTCTCCATATATGGGAGAAGGAATGGAAATCAAAATCCCTTGGGGGTCTGAGTGGTTGTAGAAGCTCAGAAGAGACAGTACCAGTGTGTGCAAGAGAAGACTCTGCAAGGAGTGTAAGAGTCAGAGAATCCCTCGAAGAATCGGGAATAGAAGCTCAGGAGGGGCAGCGTTACCATATGCATGATGAAGCTCAAGGTAAAAGGAGTTCGCAGAGGAGGAAAGAAGCAAAGGTTGAGGCCTTTGGGAGACTTGGAATTCTTTAAAGCATCAGAGGAACGTGCAGAAGCTTAGGAGGGAGCACAACAACCGTCAGATCAACGGAGGAAGGAGATCTGGACCGTTGAGGAGTTTACGTCCATAAGGAGCTCAGGAGGAACCTACAGAACGAGGAGACCCACAGCCGTCGGATCTCACTCAGAAATCCCATTTGTTGTTGGATCAGGAGGAGTTGCGCAGAGTTTAAGCCTCTGAAGGAGCACAGGGAAGGAGAATAGATCTGGGATGTCAGATCTGGAGAGGAAATCCTGCCAGCCGTCAGATCGGGTAGAAGCTACACGAGGATTAGCCATCAGGAATTTTGGATTATCGAGGTCGTGAGAATCAAGACATCAGAGGTCTCGAAATAGCAAGTCGATCTCAACCGTCCATCTTGCAGAGGACGCGTGGCGACAATTGGAGCCATTAGGAGGAAATCCTGAAAAGGCATCGGCACTCGAGCTATCGGGGATATCAAGGACATGAGGAGATTACCTCAACACCAGAACCCCCAAATTAGTGAGACTTGATCAGAACCGTTCGTTTGGGAGCGGATGCGTGTCACAAGATTACCCACATCAGGGACTTGGGCACCGAAGGTTGGAAGAGGAAGTCATTCGACTTCACGAGTGGCGAAAAGGTGAGAGCTCCGTGTTGTGGGGCCTAGCTGATGCCATATCGAGATATTAGACCATGAGAACAGTGTGGGGCCATAGGAGTTGGCAAGTGGACAGATGGCACATCGTATGTCGGGAGTTCATAAGTGGAAGAGCTGAGAATTTGGTGTCAAGAGTCACGAAGGTGTGAAGACACGAAGAGGCAAAGTGGTGAAAGGACTAGGAGCCGTCCATCTGAGGAGGACAAGTGGTAGAGATCGAGAGATCTCACGAACTCGGGAGTTCGCAGGGTGAGATCCCAAGCATCGGGTACTCAAATTCACGAAGACACGAGGAGCGAGAAGGATAATAGCCGTTGGATCCGAATCGCAGGAGAACCGTCGGATCTACACGTAGGATCGTGTATCGGGGTCTCGTGAGAAAAGACTCTAGGATTTGGCCGCGGGGATCGCGATATTGCGAGAAGTGATATCCCAATCATTGGAGGACAGTTTTGGGCATAGTGGAGTCTGTGGGTGGAGGACAGATGGCATAAGTCATCGGGATATTTCCGCGAGAAGTCCCGAAATATCGGCATTAGGATTCACGATCTCGTGAAGTCTGAAGTCCCATAAGATAAGGGACCGTCCAAAAGTCAACTCACGTGCGCATCGACATTTCGGTGCATTGGGTATCGAGAGCTGGGAAATCAAGTGCTTGATATAGCGAGTCGCGAAGTTGTGATAGGATAAGTCATGATAGGAGAAGTGTGAGGTCAACATTGATTCATGTCGATGCTCAGGGACTGGTAAGATTCACGCCCGACCACTGGCCATTGAACTCGCGAAGTCACGAGATCCGATCCTCCAAGTGTAGAGGGAGGATCGGACAAAGATAATCTGTGGGTGAAGATTTCCCGACAGGGAAATAGAAGAACCTTGGCATTCTTCGGGTCCGAGAAAAGAGAGATCCTTGTGAGAGCGGGAGGTGCGTGGAGAGACCCTGTGGGGTATGCGTGTTGGCACCTTACTGGGTCAGGTGGTATTAGAGCTTAAATATTGCTTGTATATTTCAGGCAGGAAGAGGTAGGAAGAAGCTTAGAAAGAACTTTGATACACGTTAAGTGGTATCAGAGCGGGAATCTATTTGTATATTGTAGACATAGGAGCAGGAAGAAGACAGAGCGTTGGAGGACTCTGTGTTGACTGTTTGCAGGAGGACAGCAGTCGAGAATGCAGTCATTGGGACTGTAGGATGAAGCTGAGCACTAAGGATTTCAGGAGTGACAGCAGTAGGTTTGCCAGGAGAGCAAACAGAGATAGCACCATGGTTACTAAATGCCATAGGTCTGTTGAACGGAAGAAGCCAGAGCTAATGAGCCTAGTTGAAAGATTGAAAGAGCTTGCTGATATCAGGGCAAAAATAGAGGAGCTGGAACTGCGGATGCGACAGGATAAGAAAGCCAAGCAGAGATGGGTTTATGAATGGCCCATGAGGAAGGTGAAAGCAAAGTGGCCAGTCAGGGAGCTGATGGTCATAAGACAGCGTAGGCTGTTAAAGGAATGGTTGAGGTATGTTGAAAACCTCAAGGCCACAGAGGAAAACATGATTGATCACTGTGAGCCAGAGACTGGGAGAGGTCTAGATGATGAAGAATTTGAATTGGGATCGGCTGAGGATCTCAAGCACTGCCAGGAGGGCAAAGAAGTGGAAATTCTCGTTTGTCAGGAGGGAAATGAACTAAGTTCGTTGTGGGATCTCACAGACTGTCAGGAGGGCAGTCGAGGAATTTCAATTTACAAGGAGGGCAATGATGAGAGATCGTTGAGGGATATCAAAGACTGCCAGGAGGGTAGCGGAAGCATCTTGGACTACCAGGTGGGCAGAGATGAACATTTGAGACTGTCTGAAAGTCTCATGGACTCAGAGGAGAGTTCAATTCAGCAAGGAGTGCTGATGAAGATGGGATCGGTTGATATCATAGTTTGCCAAGAGGGCAGCAGAGACATCCCATATTGCCAGGTGGGCAGGGATGAGCAGATGAGACTATCTGTGGGTCTCATAAAATCAGAAGTGAGTTGGAATCAGCCAGGGGAGTTGACAGGATAGGTGGACTTGGATCAACAAGTGCAGCTGACAACAAAAGATATGAGGATCCGAATGATGATTGGGGGGATACAAGTATTCCTACCATCTGCCCAGGAGGAGGCAGAAAATTTTGTTGCAGATGATATAACAATAGCAGGGGAACAGTCAGCTATGACTTTCAAAAGGAAATTGGAGCAGGTGTTTGAGACTGCCCAAGCACAAGCAGAAGTGGGTGAAGAGAATGAGCATTCTGAGGAATGGCTCAATGACTTCAGCCAAGAAGCTGAAGAAGCTGTAGCACTGAAGCTGACAGCAGAAGATAAATTTATCACTCCATGGGAGATGGAGCTAGAAATGCTAGAGGATTGGTTGAGCAATCCAGGGCCAGCAAGAGAACTAACAGAAGTGGAACTGTCAGGAAAGGTGACTGAATAGAAAGTCAGTCAAAGGGAGACTGCAAATCTGAGGTCTGTAGTAGAGTGGAAACTTGAGGCCACAGATGAAGATGAAGAAGGAAGCATGGGAGATCATGGTGATCTACCCAATTGCAGAAAATTTTTGTAGCTATGGAGACTGCAACAATAGGACCAGCCACTGGAGTAGCTGGATGAAGTGATAGAGGAGATCGGAAGGCTGATGGTAGAGTCAGCAGAAACTGCCAGCAAGGAGAGGTTGAGCAGAAGGAGAGCAGCAATAGTAGCGTAGAAGTAGCAGTAGCAGCAGCAGGAAAATGGAGCAGATGGGAAGCTCCAGATATTTGTTTAGGATCCAGGAGGATTTCCAACATCTTAGAGGGGAAGCGCATGAGTGGGAGCTCATGATTTTGCAGCTGATGAGTTTGATGCAGGAGCATCCCTACCCATCAGCCAGCTAGCCATCCAACCACGTCAACGCGCATGCATTCAGGGATGAAAGGTAGGCGCAGCCTCATTTAAATTTGAAATCAATGTAATTAAATGTGTTTAGGCTGGTGAGCCATAGAATCCGTGCCTTTGTGCAGGCATTAGGTAGATCGGCTTTAATGCAGATCGGTTAAGATCTAGATCCATACACTGGACTAGGTAGCCAATTTATTGTAATTTATTAGAGTAGGTGAACCTGGAGGGAAGCGCTCGATTGAGCCCCTCAGGTAAAAGAGATTTTGAGATCTCATTTTGAGTAAGTCAAGGTAGAGTAGAGAAGAGCCAGAGAGAGCTCAGGAGAACACCTTTGTAAATACAAGAATTTGCCATTTTAATATAATCAGAAGCATTTTTTCCTGCATATATTCTATCTTATATGCATGTCTGTGGGTGTTCATTATATGTTGTATTTGCGTGTTTTTATCATGCCATTACAGGGAGTTTGTTTGATTTCGGGGTTGAAGGTCTTTGAGGTTTCGTGCCAGGAGGGCGTGACAGAATGCTACGGACTCTGAATACTAGTGCACAGAGAATGCACTTCTGAACTCTGCTGAGTTAGGCAAAGACGTGTTGAGGCACAAGAACTGAGATCAACGGCTCAGGAGGAGGAAGACCTCTGAGGTTACTGAACACCTCAGGAGGCAAGGCTGTGTCGCTGAAACACAGTTGCAGATAGAAATTTGTTGTAAGTTCTATGGAGCTCTGCCAGGTGGGCATTGAGAACAAGCACAAGGTGGTAGAGGAGGAACTCTACTGAGAGTTTGAAGGAGAAGTAGAATCACTGAGGATTCTGGAAGGCTCTGCCAGGTGGGAATTGAGCAGGTGCGTAGGCACGTAGAGAGAAGGAAACCCTACCAGGAGGAATCTGGTCAGTGTGCAGGTAGGTATAGGAAAGCAGAGAACTCCTTGAGTTCTATAAATCAAAGGAAGAGTCCATTTGAGGATCTTCACTGGGTCGCTGAACACCCAGAAAGACTCAGCAATTTAGTCACTGGAGAAGAGGAGAGCCAGGAAGGCATTTTATTCTGCATCTGTGGGAAAAGGAATGGAAAACAAAATCCCTTATGGGTTTGAGTGGTTGTATAAGCTCAGAAGAGATAGTACCAGCGTGTGCAAGAGAAGACTCTGCAAGGAGTGTAAGAGTCAGAGAATCCCTCGAAGAATCGAGAATAGAAGCTCAGGAGGGGCAGCGTTATCATATGCATGGCGAAGCTCAAGGTAAAAGGAGTTTGCTGAGGAGGAAAGAAGCAAAGGTTGAGGCCTTTGGGAGACTTGGAATTCTTCCAAGCATCAGAAGAACATGCAGAAGCTCAGGAGGGAGCACAGCAGCCGTCGGATCAGCGGAGGAAGGAGATCTGGACCATTGAGGAGTCTACGTCCAGAAGGAGCTCAGGAGGAACCTACAGCAGGAGGAGACTGACATCCATCAGATCTCACTCGAAAATCCCGTAAGTCATTGGATCGGGAGGAGTTGGGCAGAGTTTAAGCCCTTGAAGGAGCAGGGAAGGAGAACAAATCTGGATCGTCATATCTGGAGCGGAAATCCCGCCAGCCATCAGATCGGGTAGAAGCTGCATGAGGATTAGCCATCAGGATATTATCCATTGAGAATTTAGGATTCTCGAGGTCGTGAGAATCGGGACATCAAAGGTCTTGAAATAGCGAGTGGATCTCAACCGTCCATCTTGCAGAGGATGCGTGGCAACAATCGGAGCCATCAGGAGGAAATCTCGAAAAGGCACCGACACTCAAGATATCAGGGATATCAAGGACATGAGGAGACTCCCTCGACACCAGAACCCCCAAATTAATGAGACTTGATCAAGACCGTTCGTTTGGGAGTGGACACGTGTCACGAGATTGCCCACATCGGGGACTCGAGCACCAGAGGTAGGAAGAGGATGTCATTCGACTTCACAAGTGGCGAAAAGGTGAGAGCTCTGTGTTGTGGGGCCTAGCCGACACCATATCGAGATATCGGACCACGAGAACAGTGTGGGGCCACAGGAGTTGGTAAGTGGACAGATGGCACATCATATGTCAGGAGTTCGTAAGTGGAAGAGCTGAGAATTTGGTGTCAAGAGTCACGAAGGTGCGAAGACACGAAGCGGCGAAGTGGTGAAAGGACTAGGAGCTGTCCATCTGAGGAGGACACATGGCAGAGATCGAGAGATCTCGTGAACTCGGGAGTTCGTAGGGTGAGATCCCAAGCATCGGGTAATCAAAGTCATGAAGACACGAGGAGAAAGAAGGAGAATATTCATTGGATCCGAATCACAGGAGAACCGTCGGATCTACACGTAGGATCGTGTATCGAGGTGTCATGAGAAAAGACTCAAGGATTTGGCTGCGGGGATCGCGATAATGCGAGAAGCGATATCTCGACCGTTGGAGGATAGTGTGGGCCATAGCGGAGTCGTTGAGTGGAGGAAAGATGGCATAAGTCATCGGGATCTCGCTACGAGAAGTCCTGAAATATCGACGTTAAGATTCATGATCTCGCGAAGTCTGAAGTCCCGTAAGATAAGGGACCATCAAAAAGTCAACTCACGTGCGCATCGGCATTTCGGCGCATCGGGTATCGAGAGATGGAAAATCAAGTGCTTGATATAGAAAGTCGTGAATTCGTGATAGGATAAGTCATGATAGGAGAAGGGTGTGGTCAGCATTGATTCATGTCAACGCTCAGGGACTCGTAATATTCACGCCCGACCACTGGTCATTGAACTCACGAAGTCATGAGATCCGATCCTCTGAGTGTAGAGGGAGGATCGCATGGATATAATCTATGGATGAATATTTCCCGACAGGGAAATAGAAGAACCTTGGAATTCTTCGGGGCCGAGAAAAGTGAAGATCCTTGTGAGTGCAGGAGGTGTGTGCAGAGACCCTGCAGGGTATGCGCGTTGGCACCTTACTGCGTCATCCAACATGTAAAAAACCATCTCTCCTATTTGCTTGTGCAGATCCATCTAATCGCCCGGGTGCACATCCTTTGTCTGGAATTCAAAGGTGGCCCTTTTGTAATCAGTGATCACCTTTGGATCTGACTCTTGCGCTTGGAGGAATGCCATATGCATTCTTACTTTCTCGGTGTCGAATGCTGATAGCAGCCTATGTTGCGTGGTCGACGTTTGCTTCCATAACTGGGTGCAAGTGTTGTTGGTCAGGGTCTGGCTTCTTTTCTTGATCAGCTCATATTTTTCAAATATACTCAACTTCGGCCCTACCTTGCCTAGTTGGGTGGTCGACGGAGAATCTGTAGATTTCTTCGGAAATGCTGAGGTTATGACACGCTAAAGGCTTGTACCGAGGGGTGGTCTATCAACCTTGGTCACTGTAGTAGATGGGGCTTCTTTTTCTCTGGTCGGGCCAGGGATTGAAATAGTCTTAGGCCTCTTGGTATGCAGCTGGAATTCTTCTGACGATACCTCAATGACAGGCAGAGATAAATATTGCCTAGGCCTTTTCTCTTTCGGGACCTATGGCATGGTTTTTTGTGATACAGTGGTCGGGGGATCCTACTGTTCTACTTTGACCAATGTGTTAGGCTCCCATACTGTCTGGTTTGCAAATTTTTCAACTTTAGGTCTAGATTCATGGACATATGGGATATTCTCGTTCTTCACCCTCATCTCGGAGATGATCCCACATGGATCGTAATGCCATGGGAAACTCATGAAAAATTTCATTCCCTTCAGCAACCTGTTTGCTTCTTCCCCAACACCACGATTGTTGCAGATGAAGGAGCCTATCTGCCCTTTGATTCTGAGCTATTGCTTTTTCTTCAGTGACACAAAATGGATATCATCAGAATTTATTATCTACCTTATATATTCCAAAGCAAAAATTATGACAGGCAGGTACTTGGGCAGTTTATACGGTGTCAACTCGCACCCGTATACTCTGATCTCAGTTTGATTTTGGTATAAATACCAATCACCTTTCTTTGTGTGATCCGAGAGATGCAGGATCCTTTGAAATTCATCATTTATCCGAGGCTCGGGCCTGCCACTAAGCATACTTAGCACTGGGTGGTAGAATTGATCAATGAACTCCTTGAAACTGAACTTTGTGGAGTTGTGCTTGAGCAAGGAGGTCCATGCTGTCACTGCCTGGGGTCTACCATCTGCATCCATCTTCTGCATGGAAAAAATGAATTTGTCCGCTTGGAAGAAGAGAAAAAAGTACGCTAGTATGGATGAGTATCAGAACATGCCTTCCATGGTGAAATTAACAAACTGTTCGTGAATATTGTTCGCTAAGAATGTGCTGATGTCGAACTGGGTGGTGGGCTTCTCATCGGTAGAGAAGATGGATAAAAATCCCAGAATGGGTTAATCTACCCACTGATTTGAATAGTATCCTAACAAGGCATAAAGGGATGAGATGATATGGTTTCCTTTAGTCGATAACATGGAAGAAGGATAAGGAGCGTTTGTGGAGGGGAATTGAGCGGATGGGGGGAGGAAAAGCTCGAATATTTGAGCTCTTTGGGGGAAGGTCATTTTCTGGTATAATTCTGTAAGAATTTCCAGGTTGAAGGGTGATGCAGAGTTGGCTCGAGGGAATGCATCATTTGGTCAATGGATTCAGGTGTGATGAGGAAAATAATCTCTTTGGATGAGGAGATGACGACTCTTTGCTAGGTAATTTAGTGGTCTTGGCACTTGAGGGCGAATTCTGGAAAAGAGTGAATCTGAGGGAAGAGGTAAAAGGGTAAGTTGGACTCCCAGAGTCCGATTTCATCACTCTGGTCCAGGAAGACTTCCTTGAGCCAAGACTATAGGTCTGCGAAATCAAAATCACACTTTGTTTCTGAGATTAAGCGGTCTTTGTCGACCAGTGGGATCCTGTCGAGGTCAATAGGGGGTGGGAGAAATGGATTCTCCTCTCCTTCTGCTTGTTTTGACTTTGGTGCCATTTCTGCAACAGTACCTGTAAGAAAAACAACGCTAGTGGGGGTGACTGAATGTGGATGGGGGCAACTGACTGTAACGTAGGAGAAAATGGTGTAAAAATCTCTCTGGTGTGATGAGTGCTAAATGGTGAAAAATGGGAAAATGAGGGTTGTTTTGAGTAAACGAGTGTCCGTTCGGTGCGGGAGATAGGTCAGTTGGATAACAGATAGGTTATCCAGTAATAAATGGCCAATGGATCATTTGGGGTGTGAGATGGAAGGTGATGGTAACTGAGGGGATACAGACAGGTGATGTGGCGGTGATCGATTAGGATAAAAGTCATGGTGATGGGGCTTTCCATGAGTGACTGAGGGGAAAGGACTGACAGAAGTTATGGGACGTGACCCTTTTCAGAAAGGTGGATAGTGACGTCAAGAGGTGACGAAGGTATGTCAGACAGTAGGCGGTGATGTGACTCAGGACCATTAAATTGATGCCACGTATAAAGAGGAGCCCGCCAGAGGGAAGATTCCATTCTGGACCCCCCCCCCCTCAGTTAAAAGTAGATCAGTCGGGGGGGTCCAAAAATCACTTTGAGTTGTTGATCTGAGCACTTGTTTCAAGGCTGCAGATCTTTGCATGCTTTTTATCTCACATTCCAGACCCC
>JASDQU010099905.1:346368-379373 GCA_032191745.1 Picea mariana | reverse complement strand
AACCTGAGCCGTCCAGATCTGTGTGGGTCTTTATTAGCAGTTCCGGACCCCCCCCCCCTCTGTTAAAGATAGAACGGTCTAGGGGGGTCCGGAAATGAATGTTCATCGTAGATCTGGGCGCAACAATCAGGACCATTGATATGTGAACGACACATAAGTGAGGGAGTGGAAAACACATGCGCTGGGAAAACTTAGGATAAATGCATTTTATGGGTTTTTCCAAGGTTTTTCACGTAGACACCACCATGGGGCTTGACCAACATCATTTTAAACATCTGAAACATGGCGCAACATTTACACCCAACTGGTTTATTGAAATAAAGCAACTAACCTACATTTTAACCTAGCTTCCTATGACAATTAACCCAGATTAGACTGTTGGGTTAAGAAATCATTCTACCCTGGGGCTATCTGACCAAGATTAGAGAGTCTAGCCAAATTTATTCACTAATCTAACCTAAATACTTTGGCTAAGATTAAACTGTTTAGCCAAACTCATTCACTAACCCTATAAACATCAAATTGAAAAGAACTTGGCCATGCTTGAAAGGTATGGACCAAGTTACCATTATTTCATGGGGATTGATTGAAATTCTTTTATGCCCTCTTTTCTTTTTCTTTCTTTTCTTTCTTTTCTTTTTCTTCTTTTTCCTTTTCTTTTTCTTCTTTTTTCTTTTCTTTTCAAATTATTTTCAGAATGAAAAATCATTTGTTAACAAAAACGCTAGAGATAGATAATATTCCCATCGTCAGTTGATCCTATAACTTATAGGGTGATAACAATTCCTTTTGTTAGCTCTTCAATTCATAACTTTATGTCTAAAATTATTACATGCATAACATAAACCAAAAAATATAGTTTGATACCTGAGAGTTGAATATCTTCCGAAAGGAGGTTCTCTTATGAATCATTCTTCTTCTTGGGGCCTATATGTCTGTTGTTGATTCTGAAATCTAAATATTCTTTGTGGAGGAGTGTCCCTCTAATCTTCCTTGTATATATTCCTATCCCCTTTGAATGTTTCTGCATAAATTTTTGGATATGTTTCTTGATCTGTTGTTTTGGAGCTTGATCCCTTTTCTGTCTGATTATATCCAAGTCTGGACATGTCAAGATGATATTTTTGACTACTGATAATGTCATCCAGAACTTTTGAGCTATTCTGCATATTTTTCTTTTGAATATCCTTTCTTAGTGCGACAATCTCTGCTTCCAAGTTTCCAATGATCCTGTCCTTTTATTCTAGATTTTTTTTTAGTGCTTCATCAATTATTTTATCTTCTTCTATTTGAACCTTCAATTTTGTGATCATTTGTGCTAGTTGTCGAGTATCCTTTTTCTTGTCTAGTTTTGCTTGTATTTTCTTGTTTTTCTTCTTTTATCTTCTGATAAATTCTATGGCACACATTAATTCTTCTCAATAGTCAACTTATGCTTCTTCAATTTCTTCTTTGACTTCTTCATATTCTTCTTCAACTTCTTCATATTCTTCTTCGAAGTCTTCTTTGTCAGAGTCTTTTATTGTAATGAATAGAACTCTTCTTGTCTCACTGTCACTGACTTCATTTTCATCTGATGATGAGATGTCTTCTTAGGTGCATAAGCTTTTCTTGAAACCTTTTTTTGTAGTTATTTTTCCTTTATATCTGTGTTTTCCTTTTGAGTAACTTTCATCATTTCTCTTTCTATTATGAGGACATTTGTTAGCAAAATGACCAATACCATCACAATTAAAACAAATTAAAGGAAGCTTACCTCTATATGTATTGTCAGTTCCCTTGTTCATTCTTTTGATGAAGTTGGCCACTTCTTCATCATCTTTCGATATGTCACTATTGTTGCTATATTCTTCTTTTTACTTTTTATTTTTCTTTGATCTTTTGGATTCTTTGAAGGTTGTTTCTTTTACATCTGCATTTTCCTATTCAATTCTCATTTCATATGTTGTGAAGATTCCATGCAGTTCGTCCATTATTAGTGAGTTTATATCCGATATATCTTCTAGTGCTGATATCTTAGGGTTAAATATCATAGGAAGAGATCTTAGGACCTTTTGAACAATTACAGATTATTTGATTTCTTCTCCCTGTCCTATGATTCCATTCATTGTTTCATCGACTTGTAAGAACTAGGCTACAATATTCTCATCTTCCTTCATTTTTAGTTGTTCGAATTGACCTCTGTAAGTTTGAAGCTTTGTTGCTTTGACCTTTTTATCTCCTTCATAAATATTTCGAAGCTTGTCCCAAATCTCTTTAGCAGATTTACAATGTGCAACTTTGGTGAATACTGTATCAGTGAGACCATTCAAAAGTGCATTTTTGGATTTGGAATTATTCTCACCGAGTTTAACTGCTTTGTCATTTTTTGGTGAAGCTGTTTGTGTTGTTGATCCAGGTGGATATGAATGGCCACCCACCTTTTCCAACTGGCTCAAAAAATAATTCTGACAATTTTGGCAATTTACTATTTTTAATAGTTTTAACTTCTAGGGCCATTTTGAGGGCCTAAATGAAAGTTTTTATGTATTGAGCTTCTCAATGATATCCTACGGCATGATTGAGCCCCAAGAATGAATCTCCTCGATGATACCTTTCCAGCGGGCTATCATACACCTAAAATGGAGATTGTATGAAAACGTTACGACCCCGGGAAGTTGATGTACTAACTTACCCAAATGGGGCCCACATGACTTTTGGCGCTTCATCTCCTAGGGTTAGGTTTTTGGATGTCTACGTTTTTTGGAATTCCTGTTTATTGTAAAAATTCCTTCAGAGCCTCATTGTAATCATGTTTTTTTGAATGAGCACAATCGTCACATCTCTTCTCAAGATTTTATAGTTTCATCTTATTTCCTTATTGAATAGAAAACCAGTTTTATTGTATCTCCGTTATTTTTTGTTAATAAACTGTTAATAATCTGTAGTAATTTCTTTATGCCCATAAAATCTGGATTGGTGGTATCAAAGTGGTCTGCTCCTTGTCGTCTTAATGCATGTCCCCAACGAGGTCGGAGTACAAAGAGTTGGGTCTCGAGCTTGTTTCTCTTTAGGACAAAAATTCTTGCACACCCAAGAGACCTCTCATGGTAGGAGAAAAGAAATATGATGGGACAGAAGATCCTTTCAAACTATTGATTGAGGAATCCCTCATGCAACAAAGGAACGATATGATGGATAATTTCGCACAAATCCTTCATCGACTACCAACAGGCGACGCATATTCTTTGAGCGGAGGCACCACCCCATTCAAGGTACAAATAAACTTCGATATTCCTATATTTGAAGGTTAGATAGACGCAGATGCTTTAGAAAAGTGGTTGAATCTACTAGAAGGGTATTTTTTTTTCCATAACATTTTGAATAGAAAAAAGATTACTTTTGCGCTCCTCAAAGTCGTTCCCCATGTCAAAGATTGGTTGGAAACTTTCTGTGAGAAAAACAAAAAAGAAGAACCCTCATTATTTACAGTCCTAGCTCATCACCTTGTGGGAGCCCAATCGTGATGGTACAAAAGAAAGATGGAACATGGTGACTCTGCATTGATTACTGGGATAATAAAATCACAGTTAGAAACTGATACCCAATTCCATGAATTGACGACCTCCTTGATCAACTCATGCAGGACAAATACTTTAGTAAGATTGATCTGAAGTCTGTCTACCACCAAGTCCCGATAGAATAGAGAGATGTAAGGAAAACCGCCTTCAAGTCAAAGGAAGGCGTTTTTGAATGATTGGTCATGCCCTTTGGTTTGAAAAATGCTCCAACCATTTTCATGAGGATGATGGAAGATATCCTATGACCATTCACCAATACTTTTTAAGTGGTGTATCTGGATGACATTCTCATTTACAACAAGACATGGGCCTAACACTTGCATCATATTCAATAGGTTCTGCACACCCTATGCCAACACAAGCTATATGCCAACTTGGAAAAATGCTCCTTCAACATGGACAGGGTCCATTACTTGGGCTACATAATTGATTAGCATAGTGAACATGTGGATCTAACCAATATCCAATTCATCCGTGACTGGCCAACCCCAACCACACTCAGTGAGCTTCAGAGCTTCTTGGGCCTTGCCAATTTCTACCGTAGGTTAGTGTTGGGATTCTCCCATATTGCATGGGCCCTTAGCCAAATAACCAGGGGTGGTGGTAAGGAAAAATTTACATGGGGCCGGTCCCAACAACAAGCATTCGACAATTTGAAGCAGCGCTTGTGCTCATCCCAAGTACTTTCACTACCAAACCTGCAATGGCCCTTTGAGATCAAGACAAATGCTTCAGAATATGTAGTGGGCATCGTTCTCACTCAGTACAACCACCCCGTGGCCTATCATAAGGAGACACTATCAGATGTTATCTCTAAGTACCCTACTTGCGACAAAGAAATGTACTCCATTGTGCAAGCCCGCTTCCAGTGGAGACATTACATTCTTGGGAAGGAGACAGTCATCGACACTGAGCATAAGCTAGTGTAGTTCATCCATACACAAGGAAAATTGAAGAATGATCGCCATCAAAAGTGGTCCACATACTTGCAGCAATTCATCCTCATCATCAAGTATAAAACATGAAGCACCGATTGCATCGTTGATTGCCTCAGCAGACCACCATTCATGGCACTCACCATGGTGCTAGACTCTTGTGGCCATGAGATCTATGGATGGCACCAACTCTATCAGACAAACCCTGACTTCGCCACCACCTACCAAATGTTGGGTGAAAACATAGTTGTCAATAATTTCCATCTTTAGGATGGGTTCTTGTGCAGTCTGGGCCATATCCATGTTCCATCAAGCGAGCAAGCAAAGATGATCTGGGAAGCCCACTACATTCGGGTGGCAGGACATTTTTGCATCAAAATGATGGTGGTGATGCTACAAAAGCATTTCTACTGGCCAAAACTTTGACAGGAGATCAACAAGTATATCAGGTCCTGCACTGTCTACGCTATTTCCAAACTGACCACTAAGAAACAAGGCCTTCACACCCCTCTTCCTACTCCTGTCAGACAATGGGAATCCATCTCAATGGACTACATGTCCAGCCTCCCATCCACCAAGCGGGGAAATGACTGTGTTTTTGTGGTTGTTGATCGCTTTTCTAATATGGTGATTCTGGTTGCCTGTAAGAAGAACATCGCAGTAGCGGCCACTTCCAATCTCTTCTTTGAACGAGTCTGGGTAAATTTTGGAATCCCACAAACCATTGTCTCAGATCGGGAAAGTCGATTTCTCAGCACATTCTGGTTGAGCCTATGGTCACTGTTGGACACCAAGCTCACCAAATCCACGGCCTTCCACCCCCAGACAAATGGCCAATCTGAGGTCTTCAATCGAATAATTGTTCATATCCTTCACATGTATAATTAAAATCACACTCACACATGGGATGAGAGCCTTCCCTATGTCCAACATAGCTACAACCGAGCCCTACATAGCTCAACCGACCATAACCCCTTTCAGGTGGGTTTGGGATTCCAACCATTGGGTCCCATAGATGTTTCACTTCCCCTTGTGGTCACCTCGACCGACTCATCTTCTACTACAACTAAATTTGACAAAGCCACCTGGTTCATTGAGTAGATCCAACACATCCACCAATAGATTCAAGATATCATACAGAAGTCCAATGACAAGTAAAAGGAACCCCATGATCAACATCAGGTGCCACATAAGTTTTAGGTGGGCGACAAAGTTTGGTTGCACTTGCATAAATAACGCCTTACAAAAGCCCATCAGAAGCTTCACCCACTCTTTTATGGGCCATACACCATCACCAAGGTCATGGGGGATACTTCTTTTGAGCTCAACATTCCTCCTTTCTTTGGCCTACACCCAACGTTCAACCTGGATCTCCTTCGCCCTTACTTACCACCATTATTAGACACCTCAGATGTAGCAAAGCAGCTCACACCAACAGAGCTCAACCCCGACTGCATAGAACAGGAATTCAACAATCATATTATGGACACATATATCAAGGGCACTCAACAACAAAGGATCTAGGTTTATCGAGTCGTCAAAGCAGGTAAGCTCCTGCACCAAGGCAAGTGGCTCACCCAGGGCCAAATTCAGCAGAAGTTTCCTCATCTAATAGGGGAACTTAATGCAATGGATAAAATTGATTATTAAAGAGGGAGGATTGATACAGGTGGATGTCAGTGGCCACCCACCTTTTCCAACTAGCTCAAAATGATTTTCTGACAATTTTGGCAATTTACAATTTTTAGCAGTTTTAACTTTTGGGACCATTTTGAGGGCATAAATGAAGGTTTTTCGGGATCAATATTCTCAATGATATCCAAATTCATGATTGAGCTACCAAAATGAATATCCACAATGATACCTTTCCAACGGGATATCATACGCCTAAAATGGAGATTGTATGTAAAATTTACGACACAGAGAAGTTGATGTACTAACTTACCAAAATGGGGCCCACATCGCTTTTGGCACTTCATCTCTTAGGGTTAGGTTTTTCGATGTCTAGGGTTTTTTTCATTCCTATTTATTGTAAAAGGGCCTTCAGAGCCTCATTGTAATCATATTCTTTCGAATGAGCATAGTCGTCACATCTCTTCTCAGAGATAAGTCACCACCATTCCAGCAAGCTTGTTTCCGCTACATTTTACAGTTTCAACTTATTTCCTTATTGAATAGAAAACCAATTTTATTGTATTTCTATTATTTTGTGTTAAGAAACTGTTAATAATCTGTAGTCATTTCGTTCTACTCATAAAATCCAGATCAGCTGTGTATCCATCTACAATTGATTACCAAAATTGAAATTCGTGTGTCTATATATATGTCTTCATCCTTATGCTCCAAAAAGCATACTTTTGTCCATAGAACTATGGTATTCCATTTTTATACAAGTTGGTACTCTCCATGATCTACCTTTTAGTGGTCAAACTGATTTCTGAAAGAACCTGCTCTGATACCAATTGTTGGATTACTAAGAAGAGGGGTGATTCAGTAATAGAGTAATTATTATCCTTTTTCTTCAAATAATCCAAGTGTTATATCAATGTAGAATTATTATCCAATAATGAGCAATAAGAAATGAACAATCACACACATACAAAGTACACCAGTGTTTTACATGGAAACCCAAATCGAGAGAAAACCACGAAATGATTTTTCTTATATGTCTTGAAGAATTAGATTCATTGGAAGCACCAACTTCCTTTGTTTTCCAGTTGCAACTGGAAGGAGGATCCAACCCCCTAGTTTCTTAGGATACAACCTGAGGGAATATTCAACTCCACAATTCTATGGATACAACCAGAAGGAGGCTACAATCCCATATGTTCTCCGAATACAACTAGAAGGTGGCTACAACCACCTGTCCTTGCCCCATCCAACCACCCTGAAGTAGAAGTAGAATGATGGAACCACTTTCACACTATCACTATAATATATACCGTTGTAAACCTATACCAATAAACCTGAACCATGAATCAACCTGTACCTCAACCTGTAATCAACCTGTACCATAAACAAGTGCATCAACCATGCACCAACCTGTACCATAAACAAGTGCATAAACCATGCACCAACCTGTACCATAAACAACTGCATCAACCATGAACCAACCTGTACCAAATAATATGTAATCAACCTGTACCATAAACAAGTGAAAACAATCATGTGTCAACTACTCATCAACTATGACTCATCAATATGTACTAACATCATCAACTGTACACCTCATGTATGTGCCAACTCATCAACTACTTGTCTCAACCATGTACCCAACTTGTACCTCAACCAAAATCCCTCATCAATTTTATCATTCAAACATGATTTATAACTCTTTAATAGACTTGTTTTTTATGATCACATACCTTCAAACCTTCCTTAAATTTAAACAACAAGAGACTAGAATTTACACTTTTCTTTAGTCTCACATGACTAGTTTTGGATTAGTCAACAACCCTAACTTGAAATAATCATAACTTTGTACCTGTAATGAATGAATATTTGAAACTGATACACAATGTTCTTCAATGTGTTTTATGCAATTCCTCTAGGTGTCACTACTTGGAACCTCTCATAAAATGTAGTTCTAGAAAAAATGACATACCTTGCTGAATTCTGGCTTATTCTAGAGAGTGACCTTGTAGAGTGTGCCCCACACAAAATATTTGTTGAATAAATATAAAATTTTTACAAAGAATATTACAGAATATAATCTAACCAACACATTTTTTCTTAATGAATTTGGATCTTTTATGAATAAGTTATGACGTTTTTACCCAAAACACTTGTTTTTGACTAGTTTCAGGACTAGCCAAAAACCCTATTTTCCACGGAGTGTAAATAAAAAAATACAAAGACCCACAAGATAATTTTTTTACCAAAGATACTTGGATATGTTTCATCAATGGAATAAAAATTTCACCATCTGAATCATTCTAGAAAAAAGGTTATTGCAAAAATGGTGAGATGACCTATAAATAACATACCTTAGAAAGCATCACCAAAAGAATTTATCCTTCCTTGAATTCTAGCCATCTTTTCTTCACCTTCTCTCATAAATTTGTCTTATATATCCTTTGGTTACCTCAAACACCTATAGGTATTGAATATGCTCAAGTGTGTCTAAAATGAGAGAGCCTTTCCTCTTATTTATACTCTCCAAGTAGCTTCCTTAAAAACATCTTCCAGGTCACTTTGCCCACTTTCTTTATTTTAGGGTTAACCCACTTCTAATTTCTCCATTAAATTTATTATATAAATAATTTATTTTGTATTCACTTTGAATTATAGTACACTAATCAATTAAATTTATTATTTACCTTCTAAAATCTCTTAAACCACTTTGACTACTTTGACCTTTTGGGGCTTCTAGATGACATAAGAGGGTCCTCCAACTTCGTAAGGCCATAACTCTCAAACCGTGAGGAATTATGTGACATTCCACATACCACCAGAAATGGAATGACATGTACCATCCATATAGAATAGTATTACCTGAAAATATATCAAAACTCATACCATTATTGATCAAAAAAACTTGGGTCCATTACCCAAACCTGGGTTCTCTATCTTCTCATGGCCATAACTCTCTAACCGTGAGGAGTTATGTGACGTTCCACATACCATTGCAAATGGAATGACAAGATATAGCCATATACAATAATTTAAATGAAAAATTAATTGAACTTCATCTCATTATTCCACAAATAAGCATGGGTTCTCTAACCATACTTCTAGGATAACTCAATCCACAAAGCGTCTTCCCATGAGAGATTTCACCATAAGGGGACAAATTTGGAGTTCATCCATTTATTCTTATTATCAACCATGACAAGACAATAACGAGTCATATTTACATCAAACAATCTTAGGTCCATTACCCAACCTTTAATCTACAGGGATTTCTTCAAGGTTTGACATCAATGACAACCAACCTTAATCAACAAGAATCAAACAATAGTTTAAATGGCTAGATGTATTTTGCAGGACAAAGACTTGCCTCCTCACTTTTGGGCTGAATATATTTATTGTGGGAACTATTTTCTCAATCGCATCTCGACTCGATTTGTTCCTTCGATGACTCCACTCAAATGATGGTGTGGAAGGATTCCTTTAGTAAAGCACCTCCATGTGTTTTTATTTGTTGTCTAGGCTCATATTTATGATGATTGCAGAAATAAATCGGATGCATAGAGTCATAATTGCATCATGTTGAGATACTCTTAAGGGTCTAAATCCTATTGACTATTTGACCCTCTAAATGATAAATCATTATCAAATGAAATGTCTAGTTTGATGATAATTATTTGGGCATCAAGTTATTGAATGTATCCTATAGATTGCTACATAATGATCATTTTGATGTTGTTCCCAAATCATCTTTTGATGTCCCCTTTTTTCATTCCTTAGACTGAACATTCAAACTATGTTCTTGTTTATACTGGGCCATCGACTCTAGAGTCGACTAGTTAGTTGATTTCTATTTCTACCAATCCTCCATATCCTTTGACTAAAAATATTATGACTTCTAATTGACCCTCTACAGTGGAAATTAGATCACCCTTTTCTTATATACCCATATGGTATGCCAAGAGACTTGCAGTTGTTGGTCCTGATGTTGGTGATGTTTCTTCAGATCGATGAACTCATAGTCAGAACAATCATGCTAATGTTTCCTTGATGACTTGTGTTATTGAAACCCCTGATCTTGTTTCTTACTCAGATGCATAAGGGAAACTTGAAAAAGAGTAGTCTATTGTAACACATCTCTCTTATGAACACATGTTATTGAATTATTCTTTGAGGACACTTGCGTGCAAGTGATCCGATTTTAGTATATGGTTGTATGTTTCTCTTATGTATTCTTATGATGATGCTGATGGATTACGATCTTATGTTATTTGATATCTATGTATTGACATATTTTATTGTCGAGTTTCCCCTGAGTGTGCAGGACACTTGAAATATTGAGGATGTCGATGGCATCAATGGACCTCCTTGGACTCCAGATTGAGTCGGGGAGTGGATTGTATTGATTTGAGTATTTTGTTTATACATATGTGACATATGATCGAGTATATTATGATGTTGATTATGGATCATTGACAGTGTTTCATTGATGGATGGAGGATAACGATTTATTTCTAATATGACTCACATAAGGAATAAAGGGGGCATGCACAGAAACCATATATTGAGGGAGAGGTGTGGAAGCATCCCTGACACATCCTACTAGCACTCCTGTCGTGGCTCAAATCATAGGTGAATGATTACCTAGTTCGAGAGATCCACGATGTCATGAGGGCATACTGAGACAATCGCTCACAAATATTCTAAGGAGAACACAATAAGGTAGGGTCTTTATTCCTTAGAATCCCTTAGTATCTCACAAGGTCACCTGAATTGAGTATTGATTCCAAGGGTTGGACAACTACCAAAACCAGTCAAAGGCGAGTGGAATCCTTGGAGAAAGAAGTGCATCTTAAAGGGCACATCGCGTAATTAAAATTTGAATGAAAGGCGAGTGGCACCCTTGGAGCACGTAGTGCGTCTTGAAGGGAACCTTGCATAATAAAATTTGATCCAATGAACCTAGGTGGCCTAGAAAACCTTGAGTGAATTTTTACATCTTGTAAAATATTTAAACATTGTCGGATTTAATTAATTAATTATGGATTGGAATTATTAACTTTATACCCCCAAATGAAAATCTAAGCCTATTTGAATTTAATCCTAAGCCTACAGCTTGGTGAGATTACTAAAACAAAATGACAAATTAGATAAAATAAGAAAAATGGTAAACCAATTTCAAATATTAAGAGAGATGAAATAAATCTGAAGAATTAATACAATACACATGTGTGCAGAAAATACCAAATTAGAATTTATAATAAGAAAGGAATAAAGCATAAAAGAATGTGTGAGCATAGAAAGGTATCTAGAGTCTAGTTAACACTAGTCTAACTAGATAACATTCATATTTTAATTCAACTCAGTTTTAGAAAGACATCGATCATTAATTGGGAATCAAGGGAATAAAGGGACAACTAGGAGTGATTTTAGGAGCGCTTTTAGGATGGGTGAGGGAATTTGACTTTTAATTAAAATAAATTGTGGATTTACTTGTGAAACTAAGGGAAAGGATGACAAGTGTATGGGGGGAATAATTCCTAATTAATTATTTAAAAAAAGGATTTAAATGTGCAAATGACAAGGCGTCACTAAGGAAATTCTATAAAACACATGGTTCAGAGAAGAGATGGATCAAAATGGTTACGAGTGATGTTATGCTGTAGAAATTTGGACTGGTTTTACTTGTGAGAGTTGGGATACCCATCTTGAGAGAGAGTGGTGGCTCTACCTTGCGAGACGAGATGGGAGCTAGAGGATTTCTAGTCATGTGTGTGCATGGCCCCTTTGTGGCTTGAGGGGATAAGGGGGAAAAAGAGTACACCTAGCAACGTCTAGAAGGTATCGGTGAAGTCTCAATGATTATCAAGTAGGAGAAGGAGGATTGACGTTGTACAAGCTTGGAAAGGACACGCCATAGTTTCCAGTCAAACAAGAAACTCCACTACCACTATTTTCTGGTCACGGTAATGTATATTTAGTTATTTATGTGTTGTTGGAGAATCACAACACTCTTTTGGATTTTGAATATTGATGTTAATGGAGTCTAGATTCTGAATGTTTTTAGAACTCATGCGTTCTTGGTAATATAATGATTTTGTAATTGTAACCCTGATATCTTTAGTTTCATATTGAAGTAAATGTTTGATGTAGAGATCAGGGGAGCGATCTCTGTGTTTGTTAATTGGATTATATATGTTGAGGTTTAGTTTGTATGATATTTCTTTTTATATGCTTGCAATTTTACCTTCAAACCCCTTCATTTTATCCAGTATATTTCTGCATTTTATCCCATATATGTCTCAACGTTTATTCAAGTTATCTTTGTGTTTTTCTTACACTTTTTCCCAGCGTTTGCACATTCACCCAGCTCATTTCAATGGGTATCCTCTGTGATTTATAAATCAGCGTAAATTCCTTGATCCATTAGTGCATTGTCTCATCATCAATTGGTATTGATAATGACCTTTTCCTGTGATTGAATCGACGCCCATCACCTGAAAACCATGGGCCATTACAGTAGAAAAAAAAAACCCTTTGGAGGACTTCAAAACCCTGCAACCCCTTCGTTTGTTTTCTCACAGGAAGTAGTGATTGGATGCTGGATCAATGTTACTTATGTGTATATACACGGGTATAGTGCATTGACAAATCACTCTTTACAACGTTACCTATGTTCATTTGATTTCTTGGATGGATGTTTCCCTTGAATGCCTAGGAAATGGTGGTGAGGAAAACACAATTCTCCAGAATGCTTAACTGGGAATAAAGTAGATCGATGTTATAGCAGATTTTTTCCTTTATTAATTTTTTATCATATACTTATTCAAGTGTTTCCTTGGATGGATATTATAGATTATATTATTATTAGTTAGATGTATATATTTAATTAATACTATCTTCTTAATGTATAATTATATATAATTTCCATTTGTAGATTTTATTCAATAAATGTTATAGTAGAATTTGTCATTATTATTCATTCAAATTTATTTATTTAAATAATTGTGAATTCTTAATATATAATTATAGTTATACTTAAAAGAGTGATACTATAATTGTACATAATTATAGTTATGTATAGAGAAGTTGTGAAAAGTTAATACGTATTTAAATATATTCTATTTAACTTTGAGGAAGAGGTAATATACTTCAGATTCTTAGAGTAAATTGAAATCATTTTAGTTAAATTATATGAAAGCATAAAAGCTTCACAAAAAGAGAATATATTTTCCCATAAGAAATTATAATCAATTTCCATGCTAATAAAAAGATTTCTTCAAGTAAATCCCAACAAAAGTTCATAATGATTTGGAAATTAGAAAAATCAAGCACCAAGATATTATTAACCTTTTCAATATTTTAAAATACATAAATACAATAACTTACACATTGTTTTTACTACATGATCAAGACCATACATTTTAATTAATTATGAACAAACCTATATCTCAATGATCTATTGTTTAGTGAGTTGTATCCCTTTATCCTCCTTAATAGGTGCAGTCTTTTCTGACGATGTTTAGTTCATGATTTTAAAAATTTTCATCTCTTCAATCCCTTGAATGCTTCCATGAACAACAAAACATAATAGTCACCTTTCCAATTTGATTAGTTGCTCGCCTTGGAAGGAATGTTGATTTATGTTTAATTCAGTGATCAAATCACACGCCCACCTTGAAAATAATGTTTCTTTATTGTTTAATTTAGTAATTGATTAATCACGCATCTTGAAATTAAATATATGTTTTCTTTTGCGCCATGAAAATAAAATAAAGTTGATTGCACTTGCTCCTTAACCTATGTTGTTATATGATTTACTAAGCTCTTATAATCCATTGTACCTTATAAAATAAAGTTGATTACTCTTGCCCCTTTATATTAATGTTGACATATGATTGATTTATTAATTATATTCTTTTGCGCCATGCAAAATAAAGTAGATTTCTCATGTGTCATGAATTATATTGATGTATGAATGTTTGAGTATTTAAATTCTCTTGCGCCATGAACAATAATGATGTTGATTTATTGAGCTAGTTGGTTTTTCGACTTTATTGTGTTAGCGGGATGTAGACACCTCCTTGTTCCTCAGAATAGTCGCCAGGCCTGAGACCTTAAGTGGTCAAAATCAATTGGATGAATCATGGGTTTGAGAATTTATTATGTGTATTGAAGGTCCTAACCTTCCAGGGTAGGTTGGGTGGGTAGTTATTTTAATGTTTAGTGACCTGGATGAATATTTATTCGTATTTTTCTTCAATCAATCATGATCTGTTGGTTGCATCGTTATTGAATATGATTTTCTGTCGGTTGTAAAATTCTAATTATGATGTTGCTTAGATTATCTATTGCTATGAATTATGTGTTGATGTTAATTCCCTAATGATTTAAAAAAAATATTTACCTTTTGTACATCGTTGTTCATCGTCATAACAGAGGGGTCGTTAAAGCTATGCAGGTAGAAATGGATTCTTTGTTTAATAATCATGCTTTTGATTTAGTTCCTTGGCCTCAAGGGAAGAAAATTATGAAGTGTCTATGGGTCTACAAGGCCAAGTTTAACTATGAAGGTATTATTGAGCATCATAAATCCCCCTTTTTTGTGAAGGTATTTTCTCAACAAGAAGGCATCGTCTACACTAAGACATTTTCCCCTATTGTAAAGATGAAATATGTTTGACTAATTATTTTCCTTACTACTTGATTTGGATGACATATCCACTAGATGGATGTGAAGAGTGCATTTCTTCATGGTGACCTATATAAAATAATTTTCATGGAAAAACCTCCTAGTTTGTCAAATTCAGAAGCCCATTTATGGTTTAAAGAAAGCTCAATGAGGTTGGTATGATAATATTGGCAATTTCTTTATTCGACTTGGTTTCAAACATTGTGAATATGATCAGAGTTTATATGTACTCCATATTGATGGAAACACCTTGATTATTGTTGTATATGTTGATGACCTTGTCATAAATGGAAATAACATTGATCTCATTTTTAGATTGAAGAAACAACTTGTTGACTCACTTGATGCGACATATCTTGGTATTCTAAATAATTTTTTTGGTCTTCAAGTATTACCTGTATGTGATGTTTTTTTCATTTATTAATATAATATGTATTGGATATTTTGACACGTTTTAAGATGGAATATTGCAAGATCTATACTAATCCTTTTCAATATGGTTCTAAGCTAATCAAAACTTTTCAAACTCATAAAGTTTATGCTACACTCCATCGACAACTAGTTGTGAGTCTTATTTGTATCACACACATTTGAGCTAACATTTCTTTAGTTGTTAGTGTGGTTTATCAGTTTATACAAGGTGCCAGAGAAAGGCATTGGAAATAAGTCAAAATGATTGTTCACTATATAAAGGTACCACTGAGTTGCGTATCAAGTATTGTCAAAGCGTAGATTCTCTAGTAAGCTTCATCGACTTTGACTAGGTAGGTGACAATGATGATTAGAAGTCTACTTCTAGAAATGTGTTTCACTTTATCACTGGACCATTAGTTTGGTCATGAAATAAATAACATGTAGTCTCCTTGACTGTAATGACCCCTCCGTTATGACTAAGAAAGCGAAGCATAGAAGGATTTTTTTTTTCATTAGAATTTTAATGTCAATGATATAAATCATAGCAACAAAAATCAATGACATCATAATTAAAGGAATTAAAAGTGTCTCATTGTCACAATCAAATAACATCACAACCGACACATCAACATATTTAGTAATGACATATGATCAACACATCATCATATTTGAATAACAAAACATAATCAATAAGCATCAAGAATGGTGATGCAAGATCAACTCATCACGATCAACTGGAATCATCAATACTTTTAATCACACAACTCATCACATAAATATAGTCATCAACGGACACAAGGATAACATGAGATAACATAATGATAACACGAATATCATAAAGATAACATAAATATGGCATAAATATACTACCCTCCCAACCTACCCTACAAGGTTAGGACCTCTAGGACACATAAGAAACGATCAAGCCTAGGTTCCAATTTATTTTAACCATTTAAGGTATCAGGGATGGAAATTGTTATGAGGAAAAAGGAAGTGTCTACATCCCACTAGCACAATCAAGTCCAAACTAACTATCCTAAATCAACAACATCAACAATAATCAATGATGCAATAGTCTTCTAATAACCATTCACACATCACAAAAAGTCCAAGGCACAAGAGGATTTAATAACTAAATCAATCACACAATGACATAAGTTAAGGTGCAAGGTAATCAACTTTATTTATTTTCAAGGTGAAAAAACATACATTTATTTATTCAAGGTGCGATAATTTACTACAAACATACACCGCTATCATTGCCACAAATTCCACCATGAAGCATTCCAACATAAATCACAATTAACTAGATCATCAATCTCACCTAATCATCAATTTTCTAGGTACAACATATTATTCCATCACACTTAAAATATTCAGCGATAAAGGAAGTGCATGAGTAAGAGGGTATCACATACTAAATAATGAATCAAGAGAATAAGCAAATCTAACTCGAGTAGTTTAACTATTCATTTTCATAATAAGGATATCTTCTACGAGTGTATAAGGAGATGCAAATGTATAGTTTCATTAAGAGCCCCAAAGAAGATCAATACAATATCAATTCCACTTTATCATTTTGTAGCCATCTAAAGGAAAAACTAACAAAAATAATATAATAGCATATATTAATAAGTCAAGATCTTGCGCATCAAGTCTGAGGGCTGGAAAAGGGTCAAAGGTTCCTTAAACTAGTATAGGGGATCAAAATAAGCTCAAAAATAAAATCTCTCACAATCACTTCAAAACAGACTGTGTGTAGGCATCATCCCCACAATCCCAACACAACTTGAATGGGTTCAAACAAAAGTCGTAGGCGAGAGATATTACATTTTGTCTGTTTCCCAAACATGCAAAAATGTTGACTGTTCAGTCTGTACAGGCCGTACATACACGTGGTAGTGTGATCATATTGACACATAGCACTCTACTGATAATGTGGCACCATGCTACCATGTGGGAGGGTGACATGGGTTTTTTATTGGGTAGAGGTGCTGACGTGGAACCATAATGACATGTGGCACCATATGGATGATGTGGCAGGGTATGTGGATTGTTGACTGGGTAGAGGTGTTGAAGTGCCAGGTTGTATTAACACATGGAAGGGTCATACTACTGATGTGTTAGGCCATACTGACAGGTGGCAGGGTCGTACTGCCTATGTGGAAGGGTCGTACTACCAACATGGCAGGCTAACTGGACTGGTGACTGTGCAGTGGTTGACTGTGAAGGTGCTGACTATGCAACTAATGACTCTGCAGTGAATTATGTGGAAGTGGTTTGCGGACCAATACCATGCTGAAATGTGTCAGGGTATGGGTGATTTTAAGGGGGACACATGGCACCCTGTGATTGGTTTCAATTGTAAAAAAATTTGGACTCCACTGGAGTCGAATCCATGACCTCTGGGCATGGTATAGACTTGGAGCAGGCTAGGATACCAGCCCACCTACAGGTTAGTTATCACTATATTACATGTTAATTAATATATGAATTTGTGCCAAGGCTCATCCGAGGGGAGGAAGGGGTTGGGGCTTAGCCCTTGCCCCAAGTCACATCCATACACACGACCATGCTCTAACCTTAAGTGCGTTAGGTTTGGACTAGCGCTAGAACTCGGTCTCATGGATCTCATGTGACCAGGACTTCCACAGGGTAGGGGCTAGTGCACTATCGTTGCGACAAATTTTCCCACATGCTCGGGATGCTACAGGAGATGGGTTTTGGCACGGGAAATTCCCGTGAGCCTGGTTATTCACACACGTGTGCATTTTGGTGAATAAAGACAATAAGGAATATGGGAAAACTTTCCAGGGAGTGGTTCCTTCTCAGTTTTTGGCCCAACTAGGTGTAGGAAGAGCCCAACTAGGGTTTTTTGGGCGTTCTGGAGCCAATGGAGCCATCTAAAAGGAATTTTGATCCTTTTAAAGCACCTATTTTGGAAATTTGAACGTTAATGGAAAATATCCAAGGGAAACTGGATTGGGATGTAAAGCCCAAGTGAGGGATGAACTACTTCATATAAAATGTTGTGTTAAAGGGTTTTTTTGTTGGTTTTTATGTCTGTTTAAGAAGATTAGAAATAAGTAAAAACTTATTAAAAAAATAAGGGCTGTAACTTGGTCCTATTAATCAACACAAACAATTCATACTTGCAAAATTTATGCACACTTATCTTCATTATTAGATGAAGATGTCCATTAAATTGACCAAATTTTGTTCTAGAAATACTTTACAATATTCATCAATATCTAAATCCATAGACAAAAAATTAACTAATTACAAATGCAATTTTAAAACGTAAGTACTGTAACTAGTGAGTGGATTGTTGATGTTCTTCGGTAAATGGCTATTCCTCCTTTCTCCCTCTTTCTAATCATTGAGACCTCACTGGTACCTCCCAACATACACTAGGCGTAGTCTTCTTACCCCTTATCCCCTCGAGCCGTAAAGGGGGCACGCACACAAAACCAGAGAAAAATATAGCTTCCATCTTGCCTCACAAGGTCAAGCTACCACTCCCTCCCAAGCTAGGTATCCCAACTCTCACAAGCAAAACCAGTCAAAGAAATTCTGGCAACAAAACTTTACTCATGCCAGTCAAGATCCATTCTTCCTCTCAGCCATTTCCTTTATATAATTTTTCTTAGTGACAACTTTCCATGCACATTTAATTCATTCTTTTTTTTAATTTAATTAGGAATTATTTCCCCCATACACTTGTCACTTTCTCCCTTCGTTCCACTAATAAATCCATAATTTAATTAAATTAATTGTCAATTTCCCTCACCCATCCTGAAAATGCTCCTAAATTCACTCCTAGATGTCCCTTTATTCCCTATATTTCTTTTTTAATGATTGATGTCTTTCTAAAACTTAGTGGTGTTTAATTTAGGAAAGTTTTGTAGCTAGACTAGACTAGATACCTTTCTATGCTTCCACATTTTTTTACATTTATTTCCTTTCTTTTCTTAGTTTCCAATTTGGCATTCTTTTGCACACAATTACGCAATTAAATCTTTATATATAATTTTTTTTAATCTTTCAATTCCTAACTTGATTTTTATTCATCCCCCACCATTTATTAAATTTGTAATTTAGTTTTAGTCTTCTTACCCACTTTAGGCTTAGGGTAAAATTTTTAAACTAGGATTAGAATTTTTAAGGAGATTTTATAACTAATAAAAATTACCCATTTAATAATTATTTTAAGTCCGACATTTAAAGAAAAAAACATTTTTTTCTAGGAACCCAGGTTCATTGAATCACCTATATTAAAAATCATGATGTGCCCTTCAAGACGCACTATGTACTCTAAGGGTCCCACTCGCCTTTGAGTGGTTTTTGTAGTTTTCCAACCCTTGGAGTCAATACCCCATCAAGTGACCTTGTGAGAGACTAAGGGAGTCTAAGGAATAAGTACCTTTCCTTATTGTGCTACCTTTAGAATCTTCGTGAGAGAATATCTCAGTCTGCCCTCACGGCATCGTGGATCTCTTGAACTAGGTAATCATTAACCTACAATTTGAGCCATGAAGAGAGTGCTAGTAGGTTGTCGCAGGGCTGCTACCACACCTCTCCCCCAATATCTGGTTGATGTGCATGGCCCCTTTACTCCTTATGTAAGTCTGATTAGAAACAAATTGTCAGCCTGCATCCATAAATGAAACACCATCAACGATCCATAAACAACATCATAATAGAAATACCAAAACCATCGTCAACCTCTATGTCACATATGCATAAACTAGGGTTAGAATTTTTAAGGAGATTTTATAACTAATAAACATTACCCATTTAATAATTATTTTAAGTCCAACATTTTCAAAAAAAACATTATTTTCTAGGAACCCAAGTTCATTGACTCACCTATTTTAAAAATAATGACGTGCCCTTCAAGACGCACTACGTACTCTAAGGGTCCCACTAGCCTTTGACCAGTTTTTGTAGTTTTCCAACCCTTGGAGTCAATACCCCATCAAACGACCTTGTGAGAGACTAAGGGCCTCTAAGGAATAAGGACCTTGCCTTATTGTGCTCCCCTTAGAATCTTTGTGAGCGATTGTCTCAGTCTGTCCTCATGGCATCGTGGATCTCTCGAACTAGGTAATCGTTAAACTACAATTTGAGCCATAACAGGAGTTCTAGTAGGTTGTGGAATGGCTGCTACCACACCTCTCCCTCAATATCTGGTTGATGTGCATTGCCCCTTTACTCCTTATGTGAGAATTATTAGAAAGAAATCACCAGACTACATCCATCAATGAAACACCATCAACGATCCATAAACAACATCATAATAGAAATACCAAAACCATCGTCAACCTGCATGTCACATATGCATAAATAGAAATACCCCAACCATATACAGTCCACTTCGTGACTTGATCCAGAGTCCAAGGAGATCCATTGATTCCATCGACATCCTCAATATATTAAGTGTCTTGCACACTCAGGAGAAACTCGTCAATAACATCTGTCTATACATAGATATAAAATAAGATATCATAATGCATAAATGAAAAGACATCCATATACTTAAATTGGATCACTTGCATGCAAGTGTCCTCAAAGAACAAGTCAATAACATGTGCTCAGAAGAGTGGGATGTTACATTGTCAACTACATAATTTGAGTATTATTTCACTGTGAATGTAGGTAGAGGCCATACGGTTTCTCCATCTCTTGGGTGAACTAGGATTTCTCATATAGACCTCGACTAAAATTTACTATGACAATAAGAGTTCCATTCAAGTTGTTGAAAACCTTGTTGAAAATAGTAAGATAAAACATGTTGATCTCCATGTTCACTACTTGAGACAATTAGTACATGATAACATTGTCTCTCTTTTCTATTGGAAAACATATGATCAAATTGATGATATATTTACCAAACCTTTTCGTGAATCTAAATGTTTCAATCTCTATTTGATTTTTGGGCTTCAAGAAGATCCAATTATGGGGCAGTGTCCTACTGACTCAATTTGACATCCTGAATATCTAGAGATATGTGCTCATGGGGAGTTGTTGGAACCTTAGGTTCTATTGGTTCATCACACTTATACTAGAATCAATTGGTTGGGTGGCCAGCCTACATATCAAAATAGTTGGTCAAGCATTTTCCCATATATCTACATCCACTGATTGAGTAGCCGATAATATTGTTAGTCAGAAAATTGACCAATAGTCAAAGACAATCGGTAAATGGATCAACATGTGAAGCAATCGACTACGAGTTGGACGCACAAATGGTTGGTCTGAGCATCATTTTTGAGCCGACTAGACAATGCATATTTGACAAAGTCAACTCTAACCACCGACAATTGTATGTGGAAAAGATCTTCCCAATTACAAGGAATTTGGTTAGATCTTGAGGCTATAAATAGCAGATAGGATTGGTCATTATTAACAAGTACAATTGTATAAGATCTTGAATTGAACATGTGAATATTTTCATCATGCATTGTGATGTTTTGATCACAATGCAATAATGTGCTTGAGAGTTGTAATGGTGTCTTTAGACACCACCTCTTTATTTAAAGGTTATTTCTCTTCAACTATATACAAATCTATTTATTTTTTTTGTATCAGGTTACATCGAATGCTCACTAACGAATTTATTATTTCCATACAAAATAATATCTTTATCAAAAATATTTCTTCATTCCACCATTTTCGATGAAACATTACAATATTTATCTAAGATGAAGGAAAATCAATGAAAATTTCAACATATTTGTGAAAGAGAGGCAAGTAGAAATCTTTGGAGAGAATGGCGTAAGAGGGAAAGTGGTGATGTAGCAAGAGTTGATGTTAATTGGTGTTATGTGTGTCACCAATCTGGTTTCACTTTAAAAGGAAAATATATTTTGTTATATTTACCATATATGAGAGTTTTATAATTTTTGGCATTTGTAAACTTCATTTGATGAAGTTAAAACATAAATATTTTTCAAAAAAAATTCAATTTTTTATTGTACATGTCACTATCATTTTAATATATTTCCTACTATGTTTTGTGTTATCGAAATATTTGTATTCCTTCTTATTATACTATTCATTGAAATATTATTATTTATACTTTTCATACTTTATATATTCCTCAATATAAACTTTTAGATTATTACTATTCATTTTCTCAATGTTACATTACATTATTGAAATATTATTATTTATACTTTTCATACTTTATATATTCCTCAATATAAACTTTTAGATTATTACTATTCACTTTCTCAATGTTACGTTACATTAGGGAGAAGAACCATATTTTTATTTTTATTATTATTATTATTATTATGTTTCTTCCTAAATCACTCTATCTCTTCAATATTTATTGTTCACAATGTTGCAATATCACATATTATTCAAATGTCTACACAAAGCATAACCTTTATTACTCTTGAAATGTTGATATGTGTCATTCCATTCAAGTGAATCGTTTATTACTTTTAAACTGTCACTATGTTTTTGAAATGGAATTCCTTTTTCTTTTATACTTGTTAACTATAGATTATATCCTCTTCCTACTATGTTATGTGTCATGGAGAGAAAATAATAACACAAATCAAATCATTTGTATCGATACTTTTTCCATTGTTCATTTAAATATTTGTATTAGTACTTTTCATACATTATATATTCTTTAACACAACCTTTTAGATTATTATTATTCACTTTCTCAATGTTACATTTCATTAAACAAAACCATATCAATAATTTGTTGTTTTCTCATAATGTCACATCTTATAGATGTCTATCTCTTCAATTATTACAGTCCATATATTGCAATGCCTTATATTTTTCATATGTTTACACTAAAAATAACTTTATATTAAACTTGAAATGCTAATATGGGTCATTCCATTCAATATATTCATCTCATTACTTTTAAAATGTCACATTATTGCATAATATTGAAGCTTTCCTCTTAATTTATGAATTTGAAACAAAATGTCTTGGGAATTTACTCTTTAATTTAATGTCACCCTATTATATGTAACAAATATTGATATCAACCCCATAAAGTTATTACTCTGCAAATGTGGCCATGTGACATATTGTTCAAAGTAAAATGTAAGAGAAACATCAAACATAACATATATTACTCTTCACATCTCTTAACTAATATTAAGCTAATGGAAATAATCATTTACTTTTAAATTGGCACTATATGAAATTGTTTTATAGTGAACCTCTATTACTATTAAGTTCTCTCTTTATGAAATAACATTAACAACCAATTCAAACATATGCTTGCTTAGAAATGTTGAAACCTAACATATTCTTTAAGTCATCCTCTTATTTTATTTATGTTCAATTGTGAATTTTTTTTATAACATTTAACTTGACCATACTATCAAATTTTTCATATCACACTATAACCTTAATGAAAAACATAAATCTATATAACCCTTCATGAACATCACAATGTGACAAAAACTAGTGATGAATGTACAATTTAACATTAGTAAAAAAAGATGAACTTCACAATGAAACATAACTAATAGGAATGTCCAAAATGAAGAAAACCCTTTTGGAATGTTGCATTGTGATCAAAGCTAGAACACAATAATTGGACATAAGTTAAACAACCTAAACATCACAATGTAACATAACCATTGTCAACCATAGTCAGCCTTGGTCCATGATGTAACCTATAAACTTGGATTCATTCACAAGATCAAAAAACCATGTAAACACACAAGAATGGAAAATAAATCTCTTTTATTCCTTCTCCATCCTAACTATTACAATGGAAATTCAACCCCTTATAACTACTATATGATATTTCCGAAAACAACTAATTTTAATAAAATGACTAATTTTGGAAAAATAGCTAATTTTAGGAAATTCTTGCATGAATCTAAAATAGACCAATAACTAAGAGATAAATAGAGAAACATTTTTTTTCAACTCACGTTTTTTATTAAGTTCATAAACTAAGAGATAACTGATAATTTAAAATTTAAAATTCCCTAAAAACACTAAAACCCCAATTTGAGGCCATATATCAACGAATTTGGCACTGAAAAAGTGTTGAAACGATGTTTAATTTGATGGATCAAATTGGCATGAAAGTGAACTCTTCGAGACAAAACTCCCTATAAAATTTTAATCTAAATGAATAATTGAGTCAAAAGTGATGACCCTTGAAAATCCTTGCATCATTCTCCTCTAGTTGAAAAGAACGCATCTCCTCCAAGTTACTGTCTTGAAACTGTTTCCACTTACCAAGATCTAGGTGTAGCAAGTCCCCAATCTATGTATGCTTTTTTGGTGTTGCACCTTCCCACTGAACCAGATATCGATTGTATTGGCCTTTCCGAGTATGAAGGGTCTTCTTATCTAAAATATGTGCAATCTTTTCCTTTTTTATCTTGCTCAGAATGGCTTGTTTCCAATCCACCTCTTCCTCACTATCATCACCTAGATCCTCCCCATGGAAGATATACAAATTAGAAATTTTAAGGACAACAAAGATATCGATATCAGCTAGTAAACTGACCTTATAAGCATTTTCATTGATTTTCTTGAGAATCTTGCAAGGACGAATTTTATTATACTTCAATTTGTGGTAGGTTCTTGTAGGAAACAATTCTTTCCATAAACAAAACATCACCAAATCACCTTCATTGATTACATGGTATTGTCGGTGAGTATATTGTATAATTTTGTTATGTTCATTATTGGCCTGCAGTTTTTGTATCACATCTTGTTGAAACTATTAAATGTGTTCTGCAAATGATTCCCCATCATCCCTGATCCTAACCCCCAGTGGTAGCTGCACCAAATCTATGAAAACCATAGGATTTATACCGTAAACAACCTGAAATGGAGATTTACCTGTAGATCTATTCACTGAACTATTGTAGGAATTTTTTTCTTGAGGTAAATCCAAATCCCACTATTTGGTATTCTCTCCAAAAATGCTTCATAACAGGCTTCCCAAACTATGATTTACTTCCTTGGTTTTCCCATCTATTTGGGGGTGATAGGAATTATTGAACTGTAATTTAGTACCCATTTTCTTCTATAAATTCCTCAAAAAATGACCTAAGAACTAAGTATCTCTATCAAAGGTAATAGTTTTTGGAACCCCATACAATCTAACAACTTCTGGAAAAAACAATTTTGTGACCCTCGATGCTTGACTAGTTTTCTTGCAAGGATTGACATGAGCCATTTTAGAGAACCTGTGTAGCAACCCTCTCTTACGCCTAAGAAAAAGCGAAGCGCAAAAGGTAATTTTTTTATTATAAAGAAATTAACGTCAACACATGATCATAGCAGTGCCTAGTCAACAACATCATAGGAAAACGAAGTACCATCAAGGGTAACCAATAGTGTTATCATTCATACATCAAGAATTAAATATTCGATGTGTGTGAAAGTAAAACAATTCAAGAACAATCACAAGTCAACTTAAGTAAAAGCGCAAGAGAAAGCTATTCACTAAATCCATCATATATCTAATAAATTCATGGTGTAAGATTAGTTAACATTTAAATTTAAGGTGCAAAAGAATAATGAAAAATCAATCACATGCCCACTTAAAATAAGGCATGCAAGTAAATTTTTTTACTAAACTAATCATGCATCACCATTATTGCAAGGTGCGCGGGTAATCACAATATATCATTTTACATCCATCGTTAATCCAATGCACAAGAAATCCAATAATTTAATCACAACATAATCCATGGCACAAGGTAAACTTATAACTCATTCACACATCAATTATTAATTATTCATTTCACCAGAGAAAATTATCGATTTATCTCATGGTGAAACCAAGATATCTACTCAACCAATCATAGATCAATTTAAGGGAAGCAATAGTAAATTATACACATATCATTATACATCAGCGTTGTTCATAACGTGGAATTCATCAACATTTATATCGTGGCACACAAATGATTTATTTACTTAAGTAATCACCCCTATACATTTTCAAGGAGCACAAGAAATCTAATTGTTAAATTGATCACACATAAACATTAATCAAGGCTCTCATGTAATCAAATCACATCCAAACATTCAATACATATATTTTAATACATGGCATAAAATAAGTATCAATTCCAATTCATGCGCAAAGTAGTCATGTTTTTCAATGAGGCTTACAATTTACATTGTAAAGTCCCCAACTTAGGTGCTATTAATCTACATTAGTCATTCAACAATTTAATTCATACTCAAGTAAATTTGGTACATCACGTATAATGCATGCGCGAATAGAATTATTTCATTCATGTATAGACTGACCCCAAAATAAATCAGGCAATCAGTAGATACTTTTATTGGCAGGTCATAGATATCTAAAGTGCTCATTAAAATTAACATTTAGATATAAAATGAAACTTAACAACGAATATTAAACTTGAAGACTTCTAGACATCGTAAGGAAAAGGATACATATAAAACTATGTGATCGCAATGAAAGAATATATCTTCCTTTGAATATTACTAACTAAAAGAAAATGAAACTAAAGGACACTCCAATGTGTAGAGCATCTTCTAAAGCTAAAAAAAAATGTAGGAATAAGAAAAAGTAAGGTACTTAATAACTCAGAGACATGAAGGAAAATGCATATTTGTTAAATTCCCCATCAACGTAGAGATAATGATGAAAGTTTTGGGCAACACGTAGAGATAAAGAAGGTAAAAGCTCATGTTGGTTCCCCCACAAGCTAGCACGTTTTACACAAAAAAAATGCATAGATGAATATGTTTGAAATGCATGTTGGATTCCCCCACAAGCTAACTCATTTTACACATAAAAATGTAGCGATAAACATGGTATAACCGCATGTTGGTTTCCCCCACAGTCTAAGCACTTTTTTTACACCAAAAATGGAGAGGTAAGGAGGGTAAAAAATCTTGCTAGTTTCCCCCAGAGTCTGAACATGTTTTTAGACCAAACATATAGAGGTAAAGAAGGTAAAAAATCTTGCTAAATTCTCCCACTGTTTGAGCACACTTTTACACGAAAAATGCAGAGGTAATGAGGGTAAAAAGTATTTCTTGTTTCCTCCACAATATGAGCACGTTTTTACACCAAAACCACAGAGGTAAGGAGGGTAAAAAATCTTGCTAGTTTCCCCCATAGTCTGGGCACGTTTTTACACAAAAAATGTAGTGGAATGTGCATTGGAAGAGTAAAAATTCGTTGGAGAGTAAGAAAAAATGTGGGTAAGGATCGTAATTTTTTTTTTTAAGTTTCAGATCAATTTTGGCTGGTAGCGACCTCATTTGAGAAAAAAATTTGATTTTGAAAAAATGCGTTATGGATTGGATAGTACAAATTCAGGTTCAAATTAAAGGGAAGTGATCAAACATTTTGTATGTCGACATTCAATTTCAGATCGAATTTAACCAGGTGGTGATCAAACATTATGTATGTAGACATTCAAGCTTAGATTTGAAATTAACAATGGCAGTTTCAAACATTTATATATGTATACATTCAACTCATATTTGAAATTAACAATGACGGTGGTAAAACATTTATATATGTATACATTCAACCTCAGATTTACATTAAAAACGGCGATGAAATTATTAGGAATCGCCTCTAGCATTTATAAAATCATCTAGGAGATTATCTCTTGATATTAAGATCTCACATAGTTATGCAAGGTAAAAACAGAAACTAGATTATACAAATTAATCAAATATGATTACAAATTTAAATAAAAATTATGTAACCAAAGGAGAGAAGTCGATGATGATCTCTCGCACTTGCACTCCATCTCGTTCCCCACTCGCTAACTATGAAGACCTCACCGTTACCTTCTAGCCAACGCTAAGGGTACTCTTCTTCCCCCTTATCCGCCTGAGCCGCAAAGGGTCCACACACAAACACAACCCAAAAACTCTAGCTCCTAGCTCACTTCGCAAGGTCGAGCTACCACTCTCTTTTTTTCAATCTGGGTATCCCAACTCTCATAAGAAAAATCAGTCAAACAAATTCCAGCAGCATAAATTTATGCATACCAGTCATGATCCATTCCTCCTCATAGCCATTTATTTTATAGAATTTTTCTTAGTTTCCACTTGACAATTTCACATTAAATTCATTTTTTTTAATTAATTAGGAATTATTATCCCCTGTACATTTCTCACTCGATCCCTTAGTTGCACCAAAAATTCACTATTTAGTTTAATTAAAATTCAATTTCCCTCACCCATCCTAAAAGTGCTCCTAAAATCGCTCCTTGTTGTCCCTTTATTCCCTCTATTTCCTTTTTAATTGCTGACGCCTATCTAAAACTTAATTGTTTTTAACTTAGGAAAGTTATTTAGCTAGAATCGACTAAATTCCTTTATATGCTTCCACGTTCCTTTTTATATTTATTCTTAGTTCCAATTTGGTATTATTTTGAACACAATTATATAATTAAATATTTAGATACAAATTTTTACTCTTTCAATTCCTAACTTGATTTTTCTTCATCCCCCATCATTTATTAAATTTATAGTCTAAATGTTTGTCTTCTTACCCACTTTAGACTTAGGTTCAAATTTTTAAACTAGGCTTAGAATTTTTTGAGATTTTATAATTAATAAAAATTACTCATTTAATAATTATTTTAAGTCTGACCATGTCAAAACAAATACTATTTTCTAGGCACCTAGGTTCATTGACTCGCCTTTATTAAATATCGTGACATTCCCTTCAAGACACACTCTGTGCTCCAAGAGTGCCACTCACCTTTATTCAAGTTTTAATTATGCAACGTTCCCTTCGAGATGCACTATGTGCTCCAAGGGTGCCATTCAACTTTGACTGATTTTGGTAGTTTTCCAACCCTTGGAGTCAATACTCCATCAGGTGGCCTTGTCAGAGACTAAGGGCCTCTAAGGAATAAGGACCCTGCTTTATTGAGCACCCCTTAGAATCTTTGTGAGATACTGTCTCAGTCTTCCCTCACATCATCGTGGATCTCTCGAACTAGGTAGCCATTAAGCTAGGATTTGAGCCACAATAGGAGTGCTAGTAGGTTGTGGGAGGGTTCCTGCCACATATCTCGCTCAATTTTTGGTTGTTATGCATGGCCCCTTTACTCCTTATGTGAGTATGATTAGAAAGCTATCATCATCCTGCATCCATCATGAAACACTGTCAATGATCCATAAACAACATCATAATATACCCGATCATATGTCACATATGCATAAATAGAAATACCCAAACCATATACAGTCCACTCCCTGACTCGATTCATATTCCAAGGAGGTCCATTGATGCCATCAACATCCTTAATCTGTCGAGTGTGTTGCACACTCTGGGGAAACCAGTTAATAGCACCTATCTATACATAGATATCAAATAACATAACATCATAATCCAACAACAGCATCATCTAAATGCATAAGTGAAACAGACAACCATATACAAAACATGATCACTTTCATGCAAGTGTCCTCAAAGAATAAGTCAAATCATGTGCATGCAAGAGAAGGATGTTACATACACCCCCTCTTAGTTTAAACTTCGTCCTAAAGTTTCATAGTATATATGCAGTAATAAAGTATTTGGAAAGATCTAATATGTCTCACTATCAAACAAAAATGGAAGATGCTAGTGCATATCATATGCGTCCTCCCAGTTATCTGATTGTGGACTATAATTGTACCACTGGACCTTGACCTTATCGATTGCCCAATGTCGTAGTTGTCGAATGCGATGGTCTCGAATGCATATTGGATCCTCCGTGAGTGCACCCTCATTCAAACCTGCAAGAAAATCCCGTTAATCACATCTGTAGGATCACTAACATTAATTTGTAAACAGACACAAGATAAACATTGTGCAACACCTCAAAGAATGAGGCAGGACTAGTTGATAGGCGAATATTCATAATTATGGTCAACACTATGCGCATCGACATAACTCTTATGTCGATCTTGTGATTCTTTAATCCTTTGTCTTATCATTTTCATTTGTTCTTCCATTTCTTGGATTGCTTCTGGTCCTACTGGGAGCCTATCCTTAAGTTGATCCTAGCTCAAGGCATCTAACATGGTTGCCGGAAAAGAAACTCAAATGGCGCCATTATAATGGTGCTTTGACATTTTTTGTTGTATGAAAACTCTACCAGTGGCAAGGACTCCTCCCAATGCTTTTGTTGGTCCATCATGTACATATGCAACATATCTTCCAACATTTGGTTCATCATTTCTGTTTTCTTGTCTGTCTTTGGGTGATATGTGGTACTAAAGTTAAGTTGGGTTCCCAAGTACTATTGGAAACTAGTCCAAAATCGTCCTGTAAACATTGATCCTCGATCAAATATGATCCTCTTAGGCACGCCAGCAATCTCACAATCTCGCTGATGAAAATTCTAGCTATGTCTGCCACCTAGTATGTCATATGCACAGGGATAAAATGTGCACTCTTTTTCAGAGTGTCAACTACCATGAAAATTGGGACTTGCCTCCTTTCCATCGGTGGAAATGAAGCAATGAGATCCATCGAAATGAACTCCCGTTTCGATTCTGGAATAGCATGTGGCTATAGTAATCATTTCAAATATCGATGTTCAACCTTCACTAGCTGACATTGTAGACATCTCGCCACATAGTTGACTATATCTTCCTTCATTCCTTTCTAGAAGAATAAGGATTTAAGGTATGCCCTCATCTTCGTGACTCGTGGGTGATCCATGTACACTTCTCTATGAGCTTCATTTAAGATCAAAATTCTCAATTCATTGTTAGGAGGTACGTAAATCCGATTATTATACCTCATTAATCCATCGTTGTCCACAATAAATCCTGCAAATTTTGGTACCAACATGGTGTCTTGTCTGATATTTTCCTTAACCTCTTTATACCAATTATCGTTGTGCTATATAGTTAGAATATTTTCTCGAAGATTCGTTTGAAGAGGTATCACCAAAAATATGTGTGGTCTCTAAATCAATGCCTATTCCACTATGTTCATTGTCCCTTTTATGTAGGTAATCTAAAAATCATACTCGCTAAGAAGTTTTCAGCAATGCCTTTGCCGCACATTCAAGTCACTTTGCATAAAAATGTGTTGCAAACCATAGTGGTTGGTTTTCAGTTCAAAATTTTTTCCAATCAAGTAGTGCCTCCATACTCTCAGGGAATACACAATGGTCAACAACTCCAAACCATGTGTCGCGTAGTTCTCCTCATGCTTTCTTAAATTCCTTCAGATGTAAGCGATCACTCGACTGTCTTTCATCAAGACTTCGCCTAAGCCTTCCTTGGATGTGTTTGTGCATACTAATAATTCATCACCCATGTCAGGGAATTTTACTATCGGTTCTGACATCAATATCTCCTTGAGCCTTAAAAATGCTTCCTCACATTTCTCGATCCATACAAACTTCTTGTTTTTCTTCTGCAATTCTGTGATCAGATTTGCTATCTTCGAAAAAAATTTGACAAAGCATTGATAATATCCAGCTAAACCCATGAAGATACATACTTATGGTATGTTTTTTGGTGTAGGCCATTCCATAATATCCTCTAACTTCGCTGTATCCATAAATATGCCTTCTTCGGAGATAACATGCCCCTAATAATGAATCCTCTATTGATAAAAAGAGCATTTTGACAATTTCCCGTATAACTTGTTGTCTCGTAAACATTGTAGTACCAACCGTAGATGTTTTCCATGTTATTCTATCGTTCGATAATATATCAATATGTCATCAATTAATAATTGAAAAAAAATTTCCAAGTATTCTCAGAACACCCCATTTCATCAAGCTCATGAATACACCTCGGGCCTTTGTCAGTCCAAACAGTAAAATGGTAAAATCGTAATGCCCGAACCTTGTCTTGAATTCGGTCTTAGGAATGTATTCCTCTTTTATCCATAACTGGTGATATCTTGATCTCAATTTGATCCTTGATAACACCTTTTCACCTTTCATTTGATCAAACAAATCGTCTATTCTTGGCAACTGATATTGGTTCTTGATCATTGACTTGTTCAATTGATGGTAGTCAATGCAGAGTTTCCACAACCCATCTTTCTTTCATTTGAAAATAATAGGCGCACCCCAACGTGACACACTTGGATGTATAAGCCCTAGGTTTAAAAACTCCTTTATTCGTATTTTCAACTCCTGTAACTCAGGCTTTGATATTCGCTACGACGTTCTTGCTATTAGTTCAGTTCCAGGTTTTAATTCGATTGTAAATTCCATATTTCCTTCGAGATTAAAACCTGGTAACTCTTCTAGGAAATCATTCGCAACTCTCGTACTACTGAAAGGTTTTATAATCCTTTCACCGTGCCCTAGTCGTTCAGTGCTAAGAATGCATAGGAATTGCATCCTTGCGCATGCTCTTCTGTAGTACCTAGTTCTATCCAAAAGCAAAATTTTTGTCGCCGATTGTGCCTGGTGTCTCAAGAATAGTGGATTGGTGCTCGTCCTGGAGGTTATCCACTACTGTTTGAATACTTTGGGCCTTGCCCAATCTCCAACTGTAGTGGGTCCCGTTGATCCGACCACTCTGGACCTCTTAACCAGACTATAATGTACCTCACATTTGTCATAAAAAAGAAAAATAATAATTCTTAGGGACATTAATCTCCAAATTCCTTAAACTGACTCATAAATAAAAGAGAGTATCCTTTTGTCTCCATTGCTAAAATCTAATAAGTTTGTGTAAGTTCTGATTATCAACGATGACATTACTACACCAACTTTACACTCATTTAACAGAGTTCCTAAGTGGCCAACTCCACATTCTAACATTTCCTTTTAGTTCTAAAGTTATGCT
>JASDQU010099905.1:323018-346318 GCA_032191745.1 Picea mariana | reverse complement strand
ATATATATATGCCTATACATTATAATAGGCTTATAACTATAATAGGTTTAGGAATCGTGATCCTAAACTCTACTCTAGGTAACACACACTTCTATACTTGCGTGCAAGGTTAAACTCAATTGACTATTCGAAAACAAACTTCTATACCATGCATAATGTATTGGGGTCGGGGTTATACACTTTGGTGAAGTGATGATGGTTAACATAATATTTTTTTGACATTTCCTTTTAATCCCAAATTCATCGAAAAGCATCCCCGATAATTTAATGGTTGGGTAACGATTCTTCAGGCATAATCGATATAAAGGTTTTTTGGTTCAAATACCCCATGCTAACAATTCTTTTAACTCTACCTAATCTAAATGATGTCTCAACTAAGAGATGTACTAACTGAACTAATAGCAGTTAGAGTTAGCAGCTTCCATAAGGTCGAGTTATGAAGGAAACTGCCCTTTACTTCGTATCCCATTTGATGTGAAAGGAAAGGTTCTTGTCAGATAAGAGTTAAACCTCTTAACCGACCATTAATGGAGGCATTGTTTATGTGAATAGTGAGGTATATAACTTGACCCTTCGTCCAATAGGGACATGCCAACTATGCTCCATCACATGGCTCGAGCCTCCCATCGTACCATCAGCATTCACTCTGCGTGTTAAGGGTTCTTTAGGGTTATAGTATTTTTACTTTTTTCATTTGTGAATTTCTTCGAAACTAGCTCTGTGATTTAGTTTCTTGACGAGGGGAGTGGTGACTTGGAGGACTTCCCTGATAGAGACAGACATCTCTATTCGACCGCCTTGGTAAGTTTCACAATGTTTCTATTTTCTGGTAGTTGAGTGGCACCTCGGGGTTTAATTACAGTGGAATAAACCCTATGAATCATAAATTTTATGATGAATTTTTTATTAATTTACCCCCTTATTGTTATTCTCCTCAAAAAACCATGGATTGTTCTCACTACTGGTAAGTGTCTTCTCTGTTGTTTGTTGTATGCTCAATCTTCCTGAAAGGACTTGGCATTCTACTCTTTTTGTTTCCGTTTCCAATGACTCTGCACATCTATAGTTTTTCGGATGTAGTTTACTCTTAGGGCTCATTGTCCCCTACATTTATTCATTGTTCTATGCCATTATTTGGTTTTCAGTCCCTGCAAGACTTCACAAAAAATCTATCCCAAAAGTTAAATCGATAGGGTAGGAACCACGCTGTAAACTGCATGTTATATTCTGTCCAAGTTAAGGCAATTCCATTCGGTAAGTTTTAATAATGTTTCTGTCTTGGATGGGTATTTTGTATTGATTTTTCACTTGAGGTCCTCCATTTTCCCAACTATTAGATGATTCTTACAACTTTAAATTTCCCCTCATAAATATTTCTGTATTTTCATTCAGCTTAGCCATATATAAATAGATGTTTGGGAATTCTGTGAATCAAATAAATTCGTTATAGGGATATGTTATGTAACATGCATTGCTTTGTAATCTGTATTTAGTTTTGGGTCACCAATTTTCATTCCATTATATTTGATTTCTGTGTGTGCAACAACAACCATTCGAGCCTGGTAACTCGGCAAGAATGTTAACTCTGTGTTTTCTTTTCTTTAATTAAACTTCCTCTCATTCGATGCTAGCTAGATTTTGATGGTTTTATTGACCTGCAACTTTTAACTCAATTTTTTCATTTTGAATAATGTATCCGACCATCTCTTGCTACAGGAACACATGTAGTTCAGACTTCACTGTTAATGTCATTTTGTTTAAATTTCTTCCTGAAGAGTTTTCGATTTACTTGAATTGGTAATCAGTACTAATGATGGGACCCTATGATTGTGAGGGTACCCATCAAGAAGTCTTGGGACCATATCCCCCTTTGGTTTGGGACACTTTATCAACCCAATGAAATAGGGAAAGGATACCCGACTCCCTCAGTCACAATTTAAGTGTGAATCTGCATAACCCTTCCTGTCAATAATCATTTTTATTTTAAGTTATACTTGTCTTAACTCTGTTGAATAATATTAATGGTGATTTGAAATCTCGTGCAGGAATTTCGGCCATGCGTAAGTTGTGGATGTCGAACCTTTCCACACACATAAGAGGTATTCCTGTTCCATATCACCCCTCTCAAGGAGTTCCCTAGACTCCTAAGGATAGATAGAGTTCTAACTTAGAATGTTATCAGAGTGGGTGAAGATTTTTTTATTAGTGGTAGCTGATTCTTTAACTCTGTAAATTACTTTTATGGCAGAGTATAAGGAACAAACCTTAATAAAATATTTCTGAAAGAAATATATATATCAATCATGACTGTAACATTATTCGAAATAAAATATTGATGGGAACATGAACAGATAGCAATGTGAAAAATAATTCTATTTTGATCCTTTCCGGTTTATTTTAGATCTTCGTAAAGAAATTCGATGGATTCTATATTTAGTCCTGTGTCTTTATTTTCGATGTTTACTAAAGTAGATATTGAGCATGTAAAATGGAAAGGTTCATGATGTATACCCTTTAGTTCTTTTTGTTTATTGTTGTAACATTCTATTCCAGAATTGTAAACATGACAGTCTAGAACTATATATTTTAATTTACAACTCCAAATCTGTGATTGTTGAACTATTTTTTTCCTTGTCGATACCAGCGACTGATTGAATCTATGAAATAGATAAAACAAAAGGTTTGAGGCTATGTTTGTAGTCAGATCTGCATATGTAAATTATAGATACGTTTTTGTAAATTAGACACATAGTGCTTCCTTTATATATGAGACCATTATGTTTGTACTCCATTTGCAGAGTTGGACCTACATAACTGTTAGAACAGTTTATATATTAACCATGTAATATATGTACATATATATATATATATATATATATATATATATTACCATCCCTAAAGTAGGAAATCAATTCAAGTTTACCTTAACGTCTACACAGAATTCCAACTATAAATACGTATATACATAACTATATATATCGTGATTCTTGTCACAGGTAGAGTTTCATCTTGATTCTGGTTTGATATGTACCTGAATGGAAATATCAATTAAGTACCATGGTCCTGTATATTTACCTACATAAATATAAACACACATGTATATCTACATAATTCGGCTCCATTCACATTACGCGCATAGATAGTTTATACAACAGAATACAATTAACTTAGAGGTTTATCCTATAGTTTATCCCATTACGACAATCATCTAATCTACAAAATTATTCCTTCCAAAATTTAACTAGATGTACTTCTTCACATAATATACCAAATGAAAATAGCATTCGTACAATAGTCAAATCAACAGATATTATTCATTCAGAATTAGTTTAGAGACATTATGTCAGTTCTTAAGTTTGACACCATTCAATCAGATTTTCGCCCATAGTAATACTTCTATCCAGAATTAAATAGATGCATTCTACCAATTATTAAACCCTATAACATTCAGTAAGAGAAAAGATTAGGTTGACATATCTGAATAGTTTTCGAATAACAAATGTAACAACAATGTTCCTCCCAACCTTAGAACATAACAACCAAATCACTTGTCTCGTTCTCCCACTAGCCTGACCATGAATCCATGAGGGTGAAATCAAAACTTCTCCTCAACAATAGTCCTTCAGTTTTAGTAACCTCTCCTTGCTTCAAAATTAGAAAACAGTGTTCATAAAAGAAAGAGAAAATTCATTTCCCACCCAACATACTAGGCAGTGTCCTGCCTCCTCCCATATGCTATATATCCAAAACCATTTTTGCCTACGTCTTTTCCCCCTTGGGAATTTTTGTAGCTTTACAAATCCCTGATTTTCAGGGGATGCCAATGGCCAAATTCCTTATTTTCCACTTGTAACAATTATCCCCGAGGTAGTTCCAACATGTTCCCCACTCATGGAGTCATGGTCAATTGATTTTAACATGGTTGTTCCATTTGTCCATCAACAATAATTATAAAATATTTTGTTTCATACAAGTGTCATAGTCAAATAGTTAGTTGGGTCAAATCATATCTCTATCCAACAATTATAATCATTAATTACAATTAACTAAATTCAAAATTTTGAATTGCCATAAATGGAAAAAAAATTCCAATTTCGAATTTACCAAAAACGAAAATAATTTCCTAAGAAATTTCAAACTTAAAAATATTTTTTTTTTGCAGGATGTTACATCCTTTCCCCCTTGAATAAAACGCTGCCCTCGGTGTTCTTTCCTTTCTTGGAACATGATCGGATGATATTTCTGCAAATCTCCCTCCAACTCCCAAGTGGCCTCCTCAAGGCTAAAGTGCTTCCATTGCACTTTTACCTGGGCAACGGTTCTATTCCGAAGTTCTATTTCTCTCCAATCCAGAATGTGCAGAGGTTCCTCTTGGAACTCTCCTTCTGGTTCCACCTGCACCAAGTTCCGATCGATCATATGAGTAGGGTCATGAACATAATTCTTTAACAAAGAAACATGAAATACATTATGAATTTTTAGATTGGCAGGAAGTGCATGTTGGTATGCTACGGGTCCAATTCAAGCTAATATCTTGAAAGGCCCACAAAACCTGGGTTCCAACCTGGCATAGTTCCCTATCTTTAGTGAACTTTTCCAGGATTTGAATTTTAAATAGATGTGGTCTCCCACTTGAAATTCCAAGTGTCTTCTTTTCTAGTCCATGTAACTTTTTTTTTTGTCCTATGCCACTTTTAAGTTTTGTTGTACTTTTATTATCGTGATCTCCATTTCCTGGAGTATCTCTAGTCCAACCATGAGTCTGTCAACTAGGTTATCCTATCTAATTAGAGTCGTACACTTTCTGCCATACAATACTTCAAAAGGGCTTATTTTAGTCGAAGTTTGGTACCCATTGTTGTATGCAAATTCTACCAAGTGCAGGTAGTCTTCCCACTTTCTTGGTTTTTTATTATGTACATGTGGAGCATATCTTCTACGATTTGGTTTGTATGTTTAGTTTGTCCATTCATTTTTGGATGATAACTCGTGTTGAAATTCAAGTTAGTATTTAAACCTACAAACAATTCTTTCCAAAAAGCAGATGTAAATTTTACGTCTCTATCCAAAATCACCATTTTAGGAATACCATGCAGTCTAAAAATTTCTTTCATGAATATTTCAGCGATGTTAATAGCTTTAAAGGTATACTTTATAGGAATAAATTGTGTAGACTTACTAAGTTTATCTATTACCACCATAATTGAATCATTCTGTTTCTGATTTCTAGGCAAACATGTAATAAAATCTAGTGATATAGTCTCCCATTTCCATTCTGGCACAGGTAAGGACTGTAAACGGTCGGCTCGATGTTGTTGTTTGAATTTTACCGGTTGACAATATTGACACTTAGTTAAGTATTCTGCGCTTTCGCCCTTCATATTAGGCCAATAAAATAACTTTCTTAGTGTTTTTATCGTTTTTGGGTATCCTGGGTGACCAGAATATGGTTTCTTATGAAATTCATCCAAAACTGTTAACTTTAACTCTGTCGAATCGAGTATGTATATTTTGTTTTTAAATCGTAGTATACCATTTTTGGCCACACTCAGATCTATTTTGTTTGAGTTTTCTGTAGTGTTATGAAATTATGCCATTTTTTTAATGTAATTTTTGTCGTTATTACCTGCATTCTTTATCCTCTATTCTAGATCACTTTCTGCCCTGCTAATGTTTATTTCAAACAACCCATGAACTCTTCTGCTCAAAGCATCAACAATTTTGTTTTCCTTACCCTTGATATGTCTTACCTCAAATTCAAATTCTCTCAAGAAGACTATCCATCTTCCTTGCCTTGCATTAATTTCCGACTGACTAAAAATAAATTTTTCACTGCTCTTGTCAGTCAATAACATAAATTTTCTGCCAAGTATGTAGTGCTGCCACATCTTTAAGGCGTGTATAAAAGCTGCCAACTCTATGTCATGAGTGATGTAGTTTCATTCATGTTCCTTTAGTTTTCAAGATTCATAACAAATAGCGTGCCTTTCTTGAGTTAGGACACCACCTAGTCCTTATTTACTCACATCTACACAGATGGTGAAGTCTTTGTTCGGATCTGCTACCTTTAAAATGGGTGCAGTCGTTAATAATTCCTTTAACTTATTAAAACTGTTTTGACATTTCTGTGACCAATTAAACTTGGTTCCCTTCTTTTGTAGTGATGTAATAGGGTATGCAATTTTGGAAAATCCCTCTATAAATATGCGGTAATATCCGGTGATTCCCATGAATGACCAGATGTCCTCTATGTCCTTAGGGATCAACCATTCCATGATGGCTCTTATTTTTTTAGGATCGACTGCAATGCCTTCTGCAGAAATTACATGTTCTAGATATTGTATTTTCTTCTTATAAAAGTCTCATTTATCGAATTTAGCATATAGTTTGTGCTTCCTTAAAGTTTGCAAAACAATCCTTAAGTGCTCTTTGTGTTCTTATTATGTTTTAGAATATACTAGAATGTCGTCTATAAATACCAACACAAATGTGTCCAAGTATTGACTGAAAATATTGTTCAATAAACAAATAAATGTGGCTGGCACATTAGTGAGTCCAAAAGGTATAACAACAAATTAGTAATGTCCATATCTTGTTAGGAATGTGGTTTTACTTATGTCCTCATCTTTTATCCTAACCTGGTGATAACGAGATCGTAAATCCAATTTTGAGAAAATCTTTTCCCCGCCTACTTGATCGAACAGATCATTTATCCTAGGTAAGGAGTACTTGTTCTTAATAGTTATTTTGTTTAATTGTCTGTAATTGATACATAATCTCAGAGTTTCGTTTTTCTTTTTCACAAAGACCACTGGTGCTCCCCATGGTGAAACACTTGGTCTAATATATTCTTTGTTCAATAATTCCTGTAGTTGAATTTTTAGTTCTGTTAATTCCGAAAAACTCATTCAGTAAGGTGCTTTCGAGATAGGGGCTGAACTAGGTAGTAGGTCGATAGAAAAGTATATCTCCCTCTGTGGGGGTAATTTAGGTATCTCATCAACAAACACATCTATGAAATCATCTAGAATGACAAAATTCTCCAAGTTGGGTTTATTTTCTTTTTCTAACAGGTTTATTACTTGGATGGCATAAACTTGACAACCCTTTCTCATGCTTTTCTTGAATTGAATTAATGAAATCTATCTAACTGAGATTGGTTTTTGTATACCTTGAACTATCCTAACAGTGTCATTTTTTTCTTCATACTTAAGTGATTTTTCATAACAATCTAGCACTGCTTTATGCCTTTCTAACCAATCCATTCTGATAATTACATCATAAGATCCTAACGGTAGAATTTTCAGATTTGTATTTATGTTTTGACCACCTAAACTGAACTCATAATCAACAATAAAGTCGACAACTTTTCTTTTCATTCCTATTGCTATTTGTATGAGCCAAGATTTTGCATGTCTTATCTTCCTAAGTTTATTTGACTCCACTATACCAGGAGTGATAGAACTTAATGTAGCTCTAGGATAAATTAAAACAAAAATACGAGTGTTATTGATTTTACCTTCAATTTCCACCACAGAGGACTAGTGGCCAGCTTGTCAGCCATCCACAGCTGCATTGATCTGATGTAAGCTTCTACCTACAACCTCTACTGTAGAGGCTTCCTTTAAACTATGAACAGTAGTTCTGGTTGCTGAAATAAAACATGGACAATTCCTCCTTAGATGAGGTTCTCCACATTCCCAACATTTTAATGGTTTACGGGGGCTACCCCAAACTTCTTTGTTCCCGAGTTTACCGGTTTACCGCCTCCTTGAGCGTTTGGATTGTTGGAGTGAAAATATTTCCTTGGAAAGATCTTTTTTACATTGTGATAAGGAGCTGGCTGGTATCCCTTCTTCTGTTGGTTCATTTGGTCTTGTTTCTTTTCTTTCCAAGCCTTGGGAAATTCTGAGCATTGTTTGTGTTGATCATAACACATTCAGGCCTTTCTGAATACTTCACTCAAGGACTTGGGATTATCAAATTCGATTATTTCCTTGTAGGACTGTGGTAAATAGATTAGGAACTATTGGATTTTCACTTTATCCTCTCGGATATAAGGTACACAATTTAGTAATTAAAAGAATTTGTTTATCATATCTTCCATAGTCATTTGACAAAGTCATAGCTCATAAAATTCTTTGTTTTTTCTTTCATAGTAACTTTCAGATAGGTAGTATTTCTTAAATTATTTCTTAAAGTATGACCATTCCATATGTTTCTCCTTTAGGCCCTTGGCCAATTTTATGTCTTTCCACCAAATGTTGGCTTTTCTTTTCAGATTATTGATGGCCATTATGACCTTCATATTGCTGGAATAGTTGCATATATGGAAATACTTCTTGATGTCTAATAACCATGCTTCAACTTCCTCCCCTATTTTGGATTCCCCATCAAAGGTAGCGGGTTTGATTTTCTTAAATTCTCCCTCAAGGTGATCTACCTGTATTCTTTTTCTTTCTTTTTTTGTTTTATCTTCAGCTGAAGGTGTACCTTTAGATGAACTATCCCTTTTTTCTTCTTTAGGACCAGAATTCTTGAATTCCCTTTTACTGACCTCTTCTTCCTAGCTATCTTCCTTTGGGGTTTTCTTTGTCAATATACTATGCAATAGGACTTCATTTATTTCCTGATGTTCCTGCTATGCCTTCTTTAGTTTCTCATTGTCTGCTTTGAAAACCTACAGCTCAACAATGAGATTCCTCATCATTTCCAGAACTTCGGTAGGTGATATTTCATCATTTTTTTCTCTTTGATTTTCAAGAGGTCTTTGTTTAGGATTCCCTTCAAGTCTGATTTCTTCTTCATCCTAGGCAACCATGATTAACACAAAACATAAAAGAGTTTTTTGTTTGTAACAATAATGGTTTGTTAGTTTTATATAGACAGAAATATGTGCTAAGTAATTAGTTTGACCTTGTTCAAGGTCCAAGTGTTGTAACCTTTGCTTTGATACCATATGTAATGTACCTCAAATTTTTCATAAAAAAAAATAAAAAATTATTAGGGACATTAATCTCCAAATTCCTTAAACTGACTCGTATATAAAAGAGAGTAGCATTTTGTCTCCATTGCTAAACTCTAATAAGTTTGCGTAAGTTCTGATTATCAATGATGACATTACTACCCTAGCTTTACACTCATTGAACAGAGTTGCTAAGTGTCTAACTCCACATTCTAACATTTCCTTTTAGTTATAAATTTATGCTAATCATTCATATATATATATATATATATATGCCTATACATTATAATAGGCTTAGAACTATAATAGGTTTAAGAATCATGATCCTAAATTGTACTCTAGGTAACACACACTTCTATACTTGCACGCAAGGTTAAACTCAATTGACTATTCAAAAACAAACTTGTATACCATGCATAGTGTATTGGGATCAGGGTTATACAACTTGGCGAAGTGATGATGGTTAACATAATAATTTTTTGACATTTCCTTTTAAGGCCAAATTCATCGAAAAGAATCCCCGGTAATTTAATGGTTGGGTAACGATTCTTGAGGCATAATCGATATAAAGGTTTTCTGGTTCAAATACCCCATGCTAAGAATTCGTTTAACTCTACCTAATCTAAACGATGTCTCAACTAAACTATAACAACCCTAATTGATTAATTAATTATCATAATTAAATATTTGTTGAATGTATATTGGTTTAATTAATTTCATGATTAAATATTTGTTTAATAAAATACAATTTAATAATTATTAATTATTATTTTGTATCGGAAGATCAACCCATTTATGAAAGGGGGGGATAAGGTAGATGACACTTAATGGAGGGATAAGGTGGGTGGGACTTAATGAAGGGAGAAGGCGATGAATGAGATAGGGGGAAAAGGAGGATAAGAGAGGGGAAAACACTAAGGAAGGTAACTCTTTTGGGGGTTTTGGGGGAGCATAATTTCTTATATTGGAGGACTGTATTGTTGGTTTTGGCTGGAGGAGCTTGTTGGAGGATGGTACTACTAGTTTTTTCTTGAGGAACTTGTTGGAGTTTGGAGGACTGTTATAGGGGGCACCTATTGCTGGGAGTTTTAGGCTCGGGGGCCAGGAATCCGTAAGGAATCCTGGAGCTAGGGAGCCAGAGAGGCTATGTTCCTAGCTGGATGGGAGGAAAAGATTCAGTTTTTAGGCAGTTTCAAGTTGTTAGAGACAATAGGAAAGAAAGGGACAAAATCTTCTTCAAGAGGTATTTTACCACTATTAATTTTGTTAAGAATGAAAGTTATGTTGTGTACTCTATTTGTGACTATTTTGGACTGTATAATTTGAGAATTTGATATCTAAACTGATTAAATTTGCTAGTACTTCAACATAAATTAGATAGATTTGTTGTAATGAAAACATAAATAGAAATTAGATGTCATGTTCAAGAAAAGAAAAGTAATTTATATTACAAATTTACTATTTAACTTTGAAGCCTTAGTAAAGGGATTTACACATGGTATTAGAGCATGGTTTAAAATCTTGGACCAGGCCTCACCTGTAAAAGCTTCAAACCTGTAAGAAGCCTTACAAAGCTTAAAAACTGTAAGAAGCCTTACAAAGCTTCAAAAATGTAAGAAGCCTCTCCTGTACAGAGTGATATTTTCTTTAATAATGAATAGCAAAATAAAAGAATAGAGTAAAAAAAACAAAAACAATGAAATATACAGGAAATGGAGAAGGAATAAGTAATAAAAAGTGAAATGAGAAACAATATGCTAAATAGAGTAATAAAACTACCAAACATATGCCTATAGAGCTTAGTAGTAGAAAACTAGAACAATTGTTAACATCAAGCAGAACGCCAAATCAAACCCTAAGTCGAGTAAGCATTAATTCCAAGTTTGCGAGCTCTCATCTACCCACCCAACAACAAACCAACGCACCAACACAAGCGTTGCGTCAAAAGATCCATGTGACTATCAAGCTCAGCAACAAGCCTGAAACTAATCCTCATATCTCATCACCGCCCACTAACCCAATGCACCAAACCAAGCACAAGCCAAAGAGACAAGCTTACATCACAAACACCAAATATCAAGCTCAAGTACCAAGGAGATAAACACGAGGGACAAAAAAAATTACACACAACGCAAGCACCAAAGTCGAGACCAAACGCAAGCCACCAAGGGAGAGGGGTATGAATACTAAGCACCAAGCCACAAGGGAGGATCCCATAAGGGACCAAACCCGCAGTCCTTTACATAGGAAAACAAAATATATCACATAGCAAAGTCCACAAATAATCACATGCACTGAGCATCAAATCCCCCCACACAAGATCAATGCTCGAATCTACTACAACTTAGCGCCCAAGCACCAAGTCAACAAGGAGGAACTACAACGAACGCAAGAGAACACCTTTATGCACAAACATACACAACATTCAACACAACGCCACACCGAGGAGAGCTCATACGAGACCAAAACTATTGCAGTACGCGTCCGACATACAACACACAGGCCCAGCCACGAGAAAAAAAAAAAGTGAGAAAATTATGTTTTGGAGTTCATGAGAATGGAACCCGTGACCAATGACCTAGCCAGCGCTTTGGGAGAGCTCTATCACAAACCGAAGGAGGAGCCCGTAGACCAAGGGAGGAGCCCGCAGGCCTTTACACAAGCTAGCGCACCTGCACCAAACACAACACACAACATCACAAGTTAATCCAAGACTAATCTCTCAGGGCCAAAGCCATCAAGGGAGGAGCCTCCAACCATTACCATAACTCCACTGCAGTTGCAGAGTGGGAGAGGCCCCGGCCGCACTTGTAGAGTGAGAGAGGCGACAAATGATGCAGCGTTATGAAAATGAAAGTGGGGTGTAGGGTTTTAGGTAAGGAGAGTCGGTGGGGGGCACATTGGCCTCATGCGAGGACCCACAATGCCCGAACATGATTATAAAAAAAAATAAATTATTTTATTTAATTATTTTAATTTTTTTTTATTTTTTATTTTTTATTTTTTTTTTAAGTGTGGATCCTGCTATATTAGATAAACAAAAATTTTACAGAGTTATACAAAAGAGTAGGTCTGGTATCACCCAAAATGCTGCCGATTATCGAAAACCAGCAAGTATAGGGAGTGAGTATCAATAGCATTATGAAACATAAAAACGAAGTGGCATCTGTCCTGCTCGGAGGAAACCAGGACAGATGTCTTTGTTCTAAGTTAATATAAAAACAGTAACATAAAANATAAACAAAAATTTTACAGAGTTATACAAAAGAGTAGGTCTGGTATCACCCAAAATGCTGCCGATTATCGAAAACCAGCAAGTATAGGGAGTGAGTATCAATAGCATTATGAAACATAAAAACAAAGTGGCATCTGTCCTGCTCGGAGGAAACCAGGACAGATGTCTTTGTTCTAAGTTAATATAAAAACAGTAACATAAAAACTAAGAACCAAAAGAACATAAAAAACCTAGGTGCCTGGTGACCTGTCATCCTCGCTAGTCTGTTGCGTGGTCCCAGCCAGGATGAAAAAATCTTGCGAGTAGAGTGGACATTTCCTCTTGGTTTGTGCGTTGGAGAATGTGTCGAGGAGCATGTCCATTCTCTGACCCATGAAGAGGGACCGATACTCCAGATCAGCCAAGTGTCCATGGAGGTCGAACATGAGAGCTAGGTGTTCATCCTGGATGAGTGAGCCATGCACACTGCCACCCTCGTCCACCACCGCTCCAGAACCCGCATATAACAACCGCTGTTCCACAACATCTTCTGCAACCTTCGTACCCGCATTATGGCAACTGCAATTATCATCACCAAGCCAGGGTATTTCCTCCACGATACATCCGAGGNGTTCGACCTCCATGGACACTTGGCTGATCTGGAGTATCGGTCCCTCTTCATGGGTCAGAGAATGGACATGCTCCTCGACCCATGAAGAGGGACCGATACTCCAGATCAGCCAAGTGTCCATGGAGGTCGAACATGAGAGCTAGGTGTTCATCCTGGATGAGTGAGCCATGCACACTGCCACCCTCGTCCACCACCGCTCCAGAACCCGCATATAACAGCCGCTGTTCCACAACATCTTCTGCAACCTTCGTACCCGCATTATGGCAACTGCAATTATCATCACCAAGCCAGGGTATTTCCTCCACGATACATCCGAGGATGTAATCAACCAGTGCCAGAGTGGGCTTGCAGTCCTCCCTCTTGGTTCCCACTCGGGTGAACTCCATGGTCGTCAGGTCCTCCATAGACGGGATTTCCTCCACAATGCAGGGGGGAAACTCCTCCTCAGTTCCGACTTCCTGCCTCACTCCCGTCGCAATCTCCTTGACATCATGGTTGCACCCAGCTCCAGACTAAGCGATGGTGGCAAGCCGAGCCCATTTCTCTTCTCTGGCTTTCTTCCAGAGAATTGAAGTTGCAAGAGCCAAGGCCCGTTCGAGTTGTTCCTTGCCAAGCCGCTGCGCCTTATGCGCCTCCCAGGCTGAGCCACGGCGAGGTTTACCTCTCTTTCGAGCCATGGAGAAGGCGCAAAGCAGTTGTCAGTGGAGGCAGAAGAATAATTGCAGGTATGAATCGCGGGAAAGCGAGCTCAGTCTCGTTGAATGCAGAAAGAGATGTAGCGAGAGAGAAGAATGCCAGAGTGCAATATGCGCGGTGAAAGCCAGACCCCAACAGAGCATTCGGGCTATAAACAGGGCCTTGGCAGGTGCAGACCTGCTCTTACCGAGCGAATTAAAAACGAAATGAACAGGAGCCAAGGCCATCCTCTCCCAATTAACCTTTGCCATAAATGAAACACTGAAATCGTACCTTGTCGCTCGAGGGAAAGGTCCCTCCTTCCTGAAACTACAGCGATGACCGTCCCCCATCGTTAATTCATGCGCATGGGTGGCGGTCGTCGGCATTTATGCCAGGGCTAGGTGCGGATCCACCTGTCTCCCTATAGCTGCGTGTTACCCCATCCGGGGCAATTTTATTTTATTTTTAATCCTTTTAAAATTGTCAATTATTTTTTAATTTAATTGTTTTAATTGTTTTAATTTGGTTTAATTTAATTGTTTTAATTTGGTTAAAGTTTGAAATAATTTAAAATTATTAATTTAGTTTAATTTATATATAATTTAATATAAGTATATATGCAATATATACATTGGTAATTAGATAAATTAAAAAAAATAATAATAAAATATATATATATTACTATTATTATGTTAAGATAACATAATATTAAGATTAATTTATTGTATTAATATAGTATTATATTAATATTGGGTATTTTAAATATGCTAATAATGCTAATATTATTGATTAACATAACTAAGTTGATTAGTATTAATAAGAGGACTAACTCGAAACTTAGGTTAATGGATTAATCTAGGTTATTGGGTTGATAATAATTAATCAACATCATGTTCAAGATCACATTAATTTGTTTTAAACGAAAATTTTAAGGACTTAGACCAGGATAAGCAGAAGGGGGCTTGATGCACACTACGAAGGTAAGTTAGAGGAATTGGCGAGTGTGGTACAGTGCTAGCGTAGCTACCAGGAGAGGGAGTCGGTAGTTTTTTTAGGCGAAGACAACGAGCTTAGATGCTTTAACCCTGACGTAGACACTTTCCCTAAAGAGAGTAACGTTTGTTTACAGACAAGTAAAAAAAATACTTACGCCTAACCCCGTTTTCAAGTTTAAGTTGCGCAAATGTGAATTTCCTTAGACTCTCCTTGACAAACTTTTGGTTGATGCAGATTCAATTATACAGGATGGTTAGGACTCGAGGAAATCGAGGCAGAGGGGAATTCTTGTAGGGACCACCAGCACCGCCACCACCATTACCTGAATTAGCTCTCATTCTGCGCTCTTTAGAGGCCATAAATGAGAATTTAAAGGGGCATCAGCTAGCAAGGATCGAATTGGAGCCCCCACCATATGGAATGGGTAATCCTGAAGCATTGAGGGATTCAAGGGGAGGGCCTCCACCTGAGGACATCATTAGAGAACTGCAGAAGATCAAACTTTCAGAGTTCATTGGGGGTCGTGCCCGTGAACGTGATGAGGCATGGTTGGAAGGAATGACAAGATGTTTCTCCTTAAGAGTCTATGCTTCCACATCAAAGGAGAAAATAGAAATATTTCAGTTAAGGGACAGTGCCTTGAACTAGTGGGCCAACCTAGAGAGGCAGTTGAACCTTACCCCAGACACCATCTCTTGGGAAATTTTTGAGGAAAGGTTCCAAAAGAAATATCTACCAGCTTACTACGAGGAACAACAGGTGGGAGCATTTCATGCTCTAGTACGAGGGAACATGACCATGGAAGAGTACGATATCAGGTTCATGGAGTTGGTGAAATATGTTTCATACATGGATAATGATCAACGACAGGAAGAAGGCTTTGTCTGTGGCTTAAACCCTAAGATAGGGGCCATGGTAGGGATGTGGAAACCATATTCAGTAGCGGAAGTAGTTGAAAATGCACGTTATGATGAGGAACACATGAGCTTAAATGGAGGTATGCAATCAACCTTTCCGCATCATCTTGGATTTGTGGGGAAGGCCCCTAGGACCTTCTCTAGGGGAGGGAGCTCTAGGTCAACTCCTTATGGTAATAGAGTCGCACTAAGGACAGCTGCTACAAGTATTTCAATGGCAGCAAGTGCAGCATCCCGCTCATCACCAATGACGCAAGAAGGTTCACGACCATCTCAGGGAGAATCTAGTAGCAGCAAGGGTTCCAGGGGAAGGAACTCTTTTTAGAGACCATCACAGAGCAGTGCACAGGTTCAATCTTGTGTTACATGTTGGGGATGTGGAGGACCCCATTACCAGCATGACTACCCAGAGTTGAAAGCAAGATTTGTGCATAGAGAAGGAAAGGTCCCGATGGGAAGAGAAAGTGGTAGCCACTAGATTTATGCAGCATTTAATAATCGCCAGGCAAAACATCAATCCATAGTGGTGGAGTCGTCAGGTACGCTAAATCATATCAATGTTAAAATTTTATTTGATTTTGGTGCTACAGATAGTTTCATTTCACCTTATGCATTAGAAAAGAGTGGGTTGGAAGCCTATGAGCATGACGACTTTAAACAAGTCGAGATGTATTCAGGGGAAAAACAAGTGGTAGGACCTAGCATTGATAATTGTCTAGTAGACCTGGGAGTGTGTACTACCAGGTTGAAGGTATACGTCACTGCCCTTGGGACGTATGACCTAATCATTGGAATTGATTGGTTAGAAGCCCATCGATCTATGGTAGATTGTTTCACAAAAATGGTGCCTTGTATTGACGATGAAAGAAGGCCAGTAGAGATCCATGGTGTACGGAGACGGGTATCTCTACGCTTTATCTCAACTATGAAGTTTAAGCGGTGCATGAGGCAAGGGTGTCGACTGTATGTAGTGGAAGCAGTGAATGAAATAAACGGACCCTCCTTGGATTAGTACCCATTATTGTCAGATTTTAAGGATGTTTTTCCGAACAAGTTACCAAGGTTACCTTCGGAGAGGGAGCTTGATTTTACTATTGAGCTAAAACCTGGCGCAAAACCAATTTCCAAGACTTCGTATAGGATGACAGTGCCAAAAATTTGTGAGTTGCATATGCAGTTGAAGAAGCTACTCGAATTAGGGTTGATAAGGCCCAGTGTCTCACCTTGGGTTGCACCAGTAATTTTTGTGAAGAAGAAGGATGGTTCCTTATGACTTCTATGTATAGATTACAGGGACTTGAACCATGCTACAGTGAAAAATAGGTACCTGATGCCACAGATAGATGATCTCTTTGATTAGATGAAAGGAGCAGTAGTATTCTCAAAAATTGATTTGCGATCAGGGTATCACCAGTTAAGGATTAAGGAAGATGATATTCCTAAAACTGCCTTTCAAACTCAGTTTGGGCATTACGAGTTCGTTGTAGTACCTTTCTGATTGACCAATGCGCCAACAATATTCATGAGCCTCATTAATGGTGTATTCTAAAAGTACTTAGACCGCTTTGTACAAGTACTTTTAGATGATATCCTCATCTATTCCAAGAATGAAAGAGAATATGAGGAACACTTGTGAGTGGTGTTGTCCTGCCTTAGAGAGAAAAAATTGTATGGAAATTTGTCGAAGTGTTTCTTCTTCCAGAAATAAATCCACTATTTAGGTCATATCATTTCCGGCGAAGTAATCTCTATGAACCCAGAAAAGGTAAAGGCCATTATGGAATGGCCAGTGCCGAAAAATTCTCATGAGGTAAGAAGCTTCATGGGGATAGCAGGTTATTATCAGAGATTTGTGGAAGGGTTCTCTAAAATAGCGAAACCCATAACCACTTTATAGCACAACGGGGTTAGGTATGAATGGACAGAAGAATGTGATAGTGCATTCATCGAGCTTAAGAGGTTACTAACTAGTGCGGCAATTCTACGAGTGTCAGATATGGAAAAGGACTTCACAGTTTGTACGGATGCCCTGAAGAAAGGGTTGGGGGTTGTGCTAATGTAGGATGGAGGAGTGATAGCTTATGCGTCAAGGAAGTTGAAGAAACATCAGGAGCTTTGCACTACTCATGATTTAGATTTGGCAGCTGTAATGCTAGCTCTGAAACTTTGGAGGCACTATCTAGTAGGGAAAAACATTGAGCTCAAAACGGACCATCAAAGTTTAAAACATATCTTCAATCAAAGGGATCTAAATGCCAAGAAAAGGCGATGGAGTGAGTTCACGAGTTAGTATGATTTTGGTATTTCATATATCAAGGGAAAAGCGAATGTGGTCATGGATGCCTTGAGTAGGAGACCAAGTGCCTTCTCCTTGGTACCCTTAAAATTCAATCTGAGGGAACGTGTGTTGACGCAACTCCTTGGAGACATTTGGTATTTAAAGGTTACCTCAAACCTCCATAGTGGGAGGCAATTAGATCCAAAGTATGAAGGATATAGTTTGGAAGCAGATGGACTATTGAGATATCAAGGAAGGATGTATATCCACGAAGGTGGGGATATTCAAAACATCATATTGAAGGAAGCCCATAGAGCAATTTATTTTGCACATCTGGGTATGAATAAAATGTACGCAGACATGAGGAAGCTCTTCTTCTAGGTAGGCATGAAGCGCGATGTAGTCCATTTCATCTCTAAGTGCCTAGAGTGTCAACAAGTGAAAGCTGACCACCATCACCCAACAGGTCTCCTACAACCACATGATGTTCCTATGACCAAGTGGGAAGTCATTTCTATGGATTTTGTTGTGGGGTTGCCACTCACATCTCATCGACCCAATGCCATTCTTGTGATAGTAGATAAGTTGACCAAGAGTTCTCATTTTATTCCGGCTAGAGACACTTACGATGTCACGAATGTGGCATGCATGTTTGTAAGTGAGTTCATCCATTTGCATGGGATACCCAAGAAGATCATTGAAGATAGGGGCTCCAGATTCACTTCTAGGTTTTGGACAAGTTTGCAGTCAGCGTTGGGGACTCAGTTGAACTTAAGCATAGCTTATCATTCGGAAACAGATGGGAAAACTGAGAGAGTAAATCAGGTTATGGAAGACATGCTTAGGATGTATGTTATGGATAATCAAACCCATTGGGAGAAGTACCTACCTTTGGTAGAGTTTAACTACAATAAAAATTTTCATAGCTCTATTAGAATGCCACCCTACGAAGCTCTATATCGAAGGCCTTGCAGAACACCGTTGAGTTGGGAAATATTAGAAGATCGAGTAACAGTTGGGCCAGAATTGATTCGAGAGATGGAGGAACAGGTGATTCAGATTAGGCAGAGACTAAAGGAAGCACATGATAGACAGAAAAGTTATGCAGATGCACACAGAATTGACAGAACTTATAAAGTGGGAGATCAGGTTTTCATTTGTATCAGGCATAAGAAGAGTACCATTCAGTTAGGGAAGGGGACAAAGTTGTCACCTAGATTTATAGGACCATTCAAAATCCAAGAGAAAATTGGACCCGTTTCCTATCGTCTCGTACTACCACCCCACTTGCATAAAACTCATAATGTTTTTCATGTATATGTTCTACGTCATTATGTTGTTGATGAATCACATTGGAAGGAATTGCAGGTATCAGATGCGGGAACCCTCACGGTAGAACCATTATGCATATTGGACCGTATATTCCAAAATCTCAGGAACCGTTTGGTAGACCAAGTTAAGGTCCAGTGGGACAAGTTTAGTCCAGGATCTTCTACTTGGGAGGATGTCGAGACATTACGACGACATTATCCCTCACTTTTTTGACCACCTCGAGAATATTTTTCTCGAAGGTTGTGTGTATGTAAAACCACCTTTTGACTTAGACAAATAGGATTACCTAAGGCCTAATTACCTTTAGTTTCTATTCACAGTGAAACTATTAATGATACACTTGAAATTTTAAGATGTATGAACCTCTATGAATGTTTAAATGTTATTTGAATGATGATGAGTATTATGCAATCTATTATGCGAATGTAAATTCTATGAATGTTTAAATAATATTTGAATGATGATGGATATGATGAGATATATTATGAGAATGTAAATTCTATGAATGTGTAAATTTTATTTGAATGATGATGGATATGATGCGAGATATTATGAAAATGAAAATTTTATGAACGAGTAACGTCAATTGAATTATGGGGATATTATGAGATCTATTTATAACTTGAAAACTTGATATTAAGCTGTTGTTACGTGGATACCGAATTGAGATTATGGTTGTATGCAATTACATGATGATAATGCATAGATATGTATGAGTTTTATGTTATAGACTAATCTGTAGGTCATTGGGCTATGAAATAGCAAAGGGATAATGATAATGAAAGTGGATGTCATGACCAGTGACCGAGAAACAATATGGTATGAATATTTGTATGTAAAATTATATTAGTTTGAATGCATTTCTATGATATGTGGACCATTGTAGGATTTCAGGAGGTGAGACTCCCTAAAACTGAATAAATGATGACAAAATTCCTAGCAACATGGTGCCACTGTATATTCCATTATAGGGTGTGGACCCTATTGTGTACATTTTTATGCTTCCTTTTTGCTCTATAAACCACACTTTTGCCTCTATATCCATCCATTTTGCCTTCATTTCATTCCATATTTTCCATGAAACAGCTTATGCAAGGTATAATTATCATTCTTTAGCTTAAGAATTGATTTTTCTAAATTTTGGCATTAAAATTGAAAATTTATCAGAAATTACAGGATTTGACTAAATCCCATAATAGCTCCAAGTTTCGTGTACTTGCAGGACACCTGGGAAAAATATAAGACTTGGGTTGTGTTCCCTGATGTACAAGGATGGATAATGAGCTATCATCTTCAAGATCTGAGCCTTCCAGATGTTCGGTCAAAACTGGTCAAACAGGGCCACTTCAGCAGAAAATACCCTATTTTAGCCTTAAATCATGGACAGTTTTGGATTTTCATGGGATTTGGCCATATATTTTGGATCTGAAGGAGGCCTTCGACCCTCCTAGGATATATTATGGATCTGATCATGCTATTTAGGATATTTATTATCATTTTTAGTTTTGAAACTCTTGTATAAATACTCTTAAGCATAGACTAGTATGACAATCTTGATGTGAATGAAGAAACTTTGGAATTTGCACTCTTGAAGATTAGTTCTGTGTTTTGTTCCTGTTAATGCCTATGATATGGTGATTTGAATGCTATTGGAACTCTTTTCTCAGCTGAGACAACTCAAGTGTACCAGTGAAGCATTGGAGGGCCCCCTTTGCCAAACTAGTACACTCTTTCTTTATGTTCTTTTCAAGTAATCTTTGATACATGTTTTAGATTAGATCTTGCTGTAGATGAGTTTTATTCATATCTTGTTGTAGTTAGATGAATTCCATAGCTAAATCATATGCTTAATGTTTCAAAGCCTTACTCATATTGTGAATGATTTCTTGAATAAGAATTCAATGTATAGTTTGCCTTTAAGCATTAAGATAGTCATGAATGCTTTTTGAGTTATTTAAGCTTCTAGTACTTTTGATTTAATTTGATGATAGTTGTTAATGAATGAATGAAAGAAGACAATGAATGCATCTCTTGAATAAGAGTTTTGTCCTTCAAGCATTTGATAAATCTTAGAACTAGTTCGAACATCTCTTGAATGCTTATTGTTGATACTCTTTAGAAAAGCAAGTGTTGATTACTGTTATCAGATCTATGAATAGGACTTCTGAATAGAAGCTTAGCATCTCTTCCATATTCATCCCTTAGAATAGGTTTTGGTTTAGCTCCATTAAAGATAAAAGCTATCTCTAAATCCATATACTTTGGATGTGCCTCTAAGTCTTACAAACACCGGATTGACAATCATTTGTACTCTAATTTACATCAGTAGATTGGAGCCTAACATTTTGGCACAGCTGCCGGGGAGGCACATTTAGAGAGAAGAAAAAAAAACATATATACACATAAAATAAAATAAAAAACACAGCATAGAATACATTTTAAGTTATGTTTCTTTATGTCTAAACCGAGGGATGATAAAGGCAGATTTTTAAAACAAAACCCCCCCAAAACTAATCAACCATCTGTAGGAGCAAGAACATCTACAATTGAAAAATATGAATCTATCACACCAACTGCTGGAAAAATCACTTTAGAAGAATTAGAGGAAAAACAACGTTCAGGACAAAGGTTAACTCTCATATAAAGACAAGTTCTATTGGCTCATGAAGTAAATAAGAAACAAATACAATCAGAAATATCTTCTGTAGGAAAAAAAAAGAAAAGCAAACTATTTTTGAACAAATAGGACAACCTCTTTTTCCAACAGAAATATATGACTGTACAACATAAAACTTCTTTGCAATGTCAGAAGCTGATAGACAAGAAAGGGAGAGAATGGAAAGGGAATTGGAAAGGAAAAGAAATGAAGAAAGAGGAAGAAAATAATGAGAGGATAGAGAATCACATCGAGAAGAGACAAGAGGAGGAGGAAATGATGAAGAAGAGGAAGAAGAACATACTACATTTGCATTTCCTATAGTTGATATACCAACTCTTTTAGGAGATGACATAAAAATGAAGAATATTCCTCCCTCTGTTCTTCCAAATTTCTTTGGCCTATCTACTGAAGACCCTGATGCTTTCATGTTTGAATTTGACATTGTTTGTAGAACATATGGATATACCAATGATGCTCAAAAACTCCATTTATTTCCTACAACTTTGAAAGGATATGCATTAAAATTGTTCATGGGGTTGGGAGAAGCAACCATATTATACTGGGATGACATGAAAAAGAAATTTCTTGCTAAATATCAGCCCTATTGTAAATCCAAAGACTCTAAAGAAGATATCTTTAAAATGTCTCAAAGTGAAGATGAAAGCTTAGAAGAATATCTAGAAAAATTTCTCTATAATATGCACAAATCTAAGCAATCTAATCTTCCTTTAGATGTCATTTGTACTATCGTTTTGAAGGGAATTTCAGATGAAAATTTGGAGGCTCTTAACTTAATGGGGGCAGGGGATATTTCTCACCTTCCTTTTCCAAAAATTGTTGAATTATGTAAGAAATATTCAGGGGGAAAAGCTAAAAGAGGACGAGGACGAAGAGATATTGTGACAAAGTCAACTAAATCAATTTCCAATGGTGTTACTAAATCAGAATTAGGGAATCTGTTTGAGAGATTTAAAACTGATATTATGAACACATTTGGTTCACAAATTGACACATTGAAAGCTAAAAATAAGCAAGAGGAACAAGATCTAGTACTAGCCATCTATTGTCCTAAATGTAGAAATAAACATGCACTGAGAGAATGTCCTTTAGACAAAATTCAAGTTTGTGGATTATGTACAAATAATCATGCCACTGATGATTGTCCAAGGTTAAAATAATTACAAGCTACTCACATAGAAGAAGGACAAGGAATGTAATCTCTTTATTACTTAGCACCAAGGAAGCCTTGGCAGCCACGTTTCACAGGTATGTCTCAAAATTTTGCTCCTCAATTCTCTCAACAATTTCCTCAAAATTTTCAAAATCCTATTCAAAATTCATGAAATGCACCCATGCCTTGGCAAACTTGGCCTCCTCAGCAAAGCCAAAACCAAACTCCTCAAGTTTGGCAAGGGTATGCTCAAGGAAATCAGCCATATCAACAGCCATACCAACAGCCATATCAACAACCATACCAATCCTTCCCTTATCAACAGTTCCAGCAGAATCAACCACAAAATTCATATTTTCAGTCATCACAACCTGCACCACAACTAACCCAACCACAACAACTCCATCTACCATCTAACCAACCTCCACCCAGACCAACTCAATTACCATCCCAACCAAT